>BCLG01001439.1:41842-69903 GCA_001602295.1 Zoysia matrella | reverse complement strand
CCGGATCTAGGAGTCGATGGAGAACGGCGGCGCGTGGGGTACTGGGCGGCTGTGGGGGCGCGTGTCCGCGCGTGCCTGCGTGAGGGCGTGAAGCGGTGAAGGACGGCGGGGTGGCTAGGGTTCATGTGGGTGGGGGCATGCGTCGAATTTATATGTAGACGGGGCAGGCCGAGGCGCGGAACGGGAGGAGTGGGGCGGCCTGCCTTTAACGGCTAACGGGCCGACTGTTTTCCGGGCTGTGTCCGTACCTAGGAGTCGGCCCAGGCACAGCCCACGCTATCGGGCCGTGCCGTGTTTGGGCCGAGTCAAAGTCAATGGGCAGTCTCCTGCCCGAAAAGCCCGACCCGAACGCCCAGCTTTAGGTGTGGTCCATGATGGAGGTAGGCCCGATCGATCGCGGCATCCGCCATCGATCGCGGCGCGGGCCACCGAATCTGCTAAGCTAACGATCGATCAGTCTCGCTTTTGCTGGCGCTGAAGGCTACGGAACCACGCGCGACGACGACGACGACGACTCGGCCCCGCCGATGCCGATCGAACGCCACCATCCACAGGGGACAGACATGACGGGCAAATATTCCACCCAAAAGCTATGGCCGGCACTGTTCACCGGTCCCTGCCGCCCGGAACGAGATGCCAAGTACAAAGCCAACGAGATCAATCAACGACGATCGAGCTGGCCATCGCCCATCGCTTGTGCCTTTGACCGGCGTTGTGCCGCGCCCAGCCGAGCCGAAGCGAGAGGCTCCCATGCGCTGGGCGGTAGTGTAGTGCCCCGAAAACACCTGCCAGCCAAATCTTCCAAAAGATGTGGTCGCGTCTACAAGAAAAAGGCTCGAGATATGACGAGGGACGGCGCGACGGCCAGTGGAAGTGAGGCTGGTGATTTGTGACCTGTGCGCGCTTTTGCGCCGGTGCTTTGCTTCGCACTCCTACACGGCCGGTGCAGTACCCTGCTGCTTTCCCCTTCTAGACGGTGGCTTTCTAAATCGTGCGATGACATGTGGTCGCGTCGCACGGGCATCGGTCAGCTGTGCTACCAAGGTTCCATAGATATTTCCACATTACTCCCATCTTGTTGCGGTGCGACATCATACATTCATTCAAAATAACTCAATCTGCACCATTGTACAACTTAGGTCCCAAGGTCACTGATTGCCTTCAAGTCTTCAACCTTGCAGCTAGAAGTATGGTTTTCTGTTGTGAAGACAAAATGCTGCAAATGGTTTTTGGGCCTTCCAATATTAACCAGCTCAATGATCTCTGAATCTTTATCCACCAGGCTCTTGCGGACTGTGGGCCTGTGCATTCCTATTCCATGGCTTCTCTTCTGAATCGTTCTGGTAGAGTCCCGAGGAACATAGATATATCCCTTATGAAGAAGGTGTTGGTTCTGCCTAGAAGCTTGATCGGATGCCATAATAAGCTCCTTATGAAAAGTTCCCTTCTGTTGTATGGTTATGTTCTTCAAAAATTAGCAATGTGGGAAACAAATGAAAACCTGAATAAAAAAAGTTCCCTTCTTTTGCATAGTTATGTGACTTGATTGATTAGTCGTCAAGTTCTGACTACTTTGCACCCACCTCACAAGTCCGCAAAAGTGATGCAATTTACTCAATTTTTGAAATTCGTCTTAGCTTAGCTTAGTCGCTCGAACTTCCTCTGAATGTTTCTCTTTTCATTTTGGAAATCTTGCTGGTACACACTTGATCATCGCCCAGGAACATTCCATCTCGTTCTGGTAAACTCACTCCAGAACCATTATTTGCTCCACAAGATTATTGCTGTCACACAGTTCGCAAAAAGGGTCTACAAATGAACATGCATGACAAAGGACAACATGGTTAAGATAGCGGTTCAAAGAATGTGTTGGCTGCGCAAGGACATAAGATTAGGCTAATGAGAGCTCTCCAGCAGGGATGTTCCTTTTCACCAATTTCTCCCACGATTCATTGGTTTCCTTAATGACCTTCAGCGCATATTCCTAGTTGAGACAAACAATGATACCATGAGATTGTGAAAATATCCTCTGCTTCAGGCTAACTTTAGTCAAGTTTAGGCTTACCTTGTTTGTGGGCTTGTTGCCAAGACCAAATTTGTTGGCGGGCTTGCCATCTGGTATCTTGTAGTCTCTGAACCAGTCACGGATGGCAGTCAACGTCCCCTGAACAGTCATTGTAAAGATAAAAAAAGAATGTAAGAAATGGCAATCTAGTTAAAATTTCAGTACTACAGCATGAAGTTGATCTAAATACAAAATCATATGATTTTAGAAACACATAATTAAACAAAAACTTTATCAACATACAACTACAGTAAACAATTATTTGCTTCTAAACTCTTTAATCGGATGTCTCCAGGAGAAGGTAACAGCAGTGACATAAGAGGACAATGTCCCAGTGCCCATCAAGGATATTGTCAATAGATACTGCCAAAGTAGAGCAAGGACAAAAACACTTAATGAGAAAGAAAAAGACAGCAGCCCTACCGGAAAATGCTTCTCAACATCATCCACATCATTCACCAGAGATGCTTTGGGGTCGTCCAAAGAAATGGCCACGATTTTCCAGTCAAGTTCTCCCTCATCAATCATTGCTAAAGCTGCCAGTGGTTTCACCTTAAGAACATCGCCAATATTAGCACGTCTTTCACCTATCTCGACAACATCAACTACAGAGGAGGCCCATACCAAAAAAATAATTAGACTTAGCTTAATAACAAAACTTGTCAAAATTAAAAAAGGGAATAATCATTACCAGGATCATTATCTCCAAATGCCCCTTCAACATCAGGATTTGCAGTAGTTGGGTCCTCCCATGTTTGAGGAAATAAGCCATAGTTCCAATTAATATTGTACCTGATGTAACAAATAATGTCAAAAGAAAACCACCAAATCCTGACAGGTCCAATAACAGCGTACACTTGATTGAATTCAAAGTTGAAATCAGCTAATAAAAGTTTAGAAGGATCATTTCAGTAAATATGTGTGCCACACCAAGTTGAAGCATGAAAGAACAGATTACAACTGTCTTAATTGATTTATATACTTCAATACAGATTCAAATTTGAAGCAGTGAATCCATGCAGCCTACTATTGTAGCATAATAAATTTTGTGGCAAAGGGAAATGAAACATTGGGTCAACAAATTTCCTATTGCCGCTTAATTACTTTTGTGGCAAAAGGATGAAACATTGTGTCGATATAGCTTATTCTGAATTCCAATGACCATTCTCTGAATTTAAACAAAGTTAAAGAAGTGAATCCGCCAAAATTCAAAATTCATTCACCCCTCAAAACTATCAACACGTACAAGCTATGAAGCCTTTTCAGGATTAAGGTGCCACCCATTTTTTATCAGGTTACCATCCTATAACCAAAAAAAAAAGGGGGGGGGGGGGGTGTGGAGGACATGTTCCTGGAAAACAACAGTGTGTTTTGCAGCCACATTGAGCAACAATTATTACCAGTCTCTAATCCACTCAATTCTCAATACTTAAACGTTGCTCAAACCATAGAAGTGTCAAATTACGAACAATATTTCCATAATGAACTCGAGTGCTAACTTGTCGTGCATCTTCAAATGTTAATTCGAACGATGCGAAATTAAACATAAGCCACACGCACATTTTCAATCCTCCATTTTTCACGGGTTCAGGGTCCTTACGGGTAGTATCGGAGGTCCCCCTTCTTGGTGTCCTGCTTGATAGGCGTGAACGCCTCGTCGGTGGCGACCTCCATCTTGGCGCTGCTCTCCTTAGGGATCTCGACGACGAAGTGGAACATCCCGTCGCCCGCGCGCAGCGGCACGTCGTGCCACGGCGACACCTTCTTCCCCCCGCCGTCGACGAGAAACACGCGGTAGTCGAGCGTCTCGGGCTGGCCCTGCTCCTTGGGCTTGAGCTCGGCGGTCCTGAGGAGCGCGGTGGCGGTGAGCCCCCGGCGCTGGCACCGGACGGCGGTCGGGAGGCGGCTGCTGCGGGCCCGGAGGCCCGCGCCCGCCAGGAGCGTGAAGCGGGTCGCCGCGGTCGCGGACGCCGTGGCCGCCGTTGCCATCGCGCGGGTTCGGGGTGGTCGCCGGGGTTGGTGGGGAGGCGGGAGAGGGAGAGGCGGCGGCCACGGCGCGAGTGGGGACGGCGGATGGCGAGGCCAATGATGCTCTGTCCGGTGGATATAGAACGCGTGGACAGGGCCCTGGATATCGAACGCGTGGTCAGAAGAGATTCGGGAATGTTTCATGGGGGGATCCGGACCGGGCCGGGCCGCTTCAGTGGTAAGGCATGCCTGGGCTACGCTCACCTTCCAGCCCACGGTCTCCACAGGCCTTCTCTGGTTTTTCATTAAGGTCCTCCACGGTCTATCCCTGGCCTACTCTGTTTTAAACAGAGTGTTACTGTGACAACTTGCATTGGACAGTGGGATACAATCGCTTGATTTCAGCGTCACGGGGGCCAATCCAATGCGTGGACCATTGGACATCCATCATGTTCTTCGTGCGCCCGCTCCGATGCCCGGCCGGACAAAAAGCCCATGCCCAAGGCCAGCTAGTAGCTGCTGCTGCATGACCACCTCAACGGGAAGCGTTCAATGGCCCCAATCACACGAGGTCGAGGCTGAAAGACAGGCTCCATGATTTGGCATCACAGGAAATGCTTCATTTGGTAGCCTGCAATTCCATTCTCTTGTTACCCCGTTGCAGCATCGTCAGCTCTGAATTTGGCGTCGTCGTCGATCCCTCTTTCAAGCTTGTTCCTGACGGAACCTTTAGATCTGCAGTGTAACACTCAATGCCAGATAATTTCTGTGGTTGCAGATAATCTTATCATCCTTGATGATCTTTTTTCCTTTGACAATATTTATATCTCCGCTGTACTCCATACTACTACTGAAACATGTATGCGAGCATAAAGAAGATAACCGTCTAAAGATTCAAATTCTAGATGGGAATATATAATTCATTTAAATTCTGAACAGAAATAATTCCGGACAAAATACTAGTAAAAGCGTTTCTTGATTCTGACATGCATCCTTCACGGTAGAGGAAGATATCAAGATTAGTGGAACCACGGCTTTATGCGGAAAGCTTAGTTAATCGAGTAAAATGCTCGTTTGCAAATTCGATGAAATCCGTAAGCGCAGCTGATTACCGGGATAGGTTCCCTGTGGCTTTTACGCCATTGTCAAGCTTCAACTTGCAGCAGTTGCGCCATGACTGTGTTTGGAAAGGTAAAACGCTTAATTACGACTTGCTGCAATAGGTCATGGAAGAATGTTTGGCGAAGTGAACCACTATATTTCATTCAGATAAAGTGCATCGCCATCAGAAGAGTCAATACGTCCGAATCCGACCAAAATACATATTGGTCCCTAGTGACATTCAGTAGGAGTACTAATACAGCGTGAAATCACCTAAGGGCTCGTTTGGATCATTAGAATTGAATTCATTTTAAGAATTACAATTTAGATATAAATGAATTAAGCTAATATAGTTGTATATAAAATATATTTGTATAATTATTATTAGGTATACAAAGGTCATACTTATATATTGCATTTTTATTGCAGAGAAGTGAGTTAAAGAGTGTATTTTAAATTGGAGAATAGAATAGTCTGTAGAATTTATTTTTATCTTTCACTCTATGAATTTGACATAAGGTTATTTGTATGCTTGAGAAAGTTGTGGAATCTCAAATTTGAAACTAAATAGAATTTGAAACTAAATAGCTTAACTCATTATATATATTTCAATTTCTCCAAAATAAAGGGATCCAAATAGCCCCTAAAAGGAAATGAAAATACTCATACTATTTGAGGAAGCTTCTAAACAGAGTAAATACTCCTTGGTCACAAGAAAATATAGTAGGAAGCTAGCTTTTAGTGTCAATATTTTTTTGCTGGATTTTGGTGCTACCTTTAGCACATGGATAATACCAATTAATGAGTTAGCTCTTTCAACAAAAAGATAATACTACTGATTAGTGTGTACTTAAATTGTCGAGCTCTGCATAACCAAATATTGATGTATGGAGATGGATAAGGTCATCAAAAGGAGGCAATTTTTTCCCAAAAAAGGGAACAATTTTCATCGATCACTAAAGTGAAGCGAAGCTCGGTATTCTAGAATCGCAATATCAAAGTGGCTAAGGACTCCAGCTCCAAGTAATCAAGCACGCAAACAATAGTTTAAGATCATATAGATTGCGCATCGTCCCAAAAGTCTCGAATTACTGCTGCTAATGACATCAACTTCAGCATGTAAGCATCAAAACATATATTCGTTGATTCTCAGCTGGTAGCATCATGTGACGAGGTTAGCATTACCCCTCCATTTTCTGATCCGGGGTTTTAATAAACCTAGCAGCTCAAATCATTCTGAGCACGACCGCTCAACTTTCAAATGCTTTTCTGTTTTAGCAAATTTTGTATTCGTCATCCAAACTTTACCTTTCCCCTTATGCGCTATATAAAATATACATTGCTCTTATTCAACATCAGTTTAAAATTTTCATTCCTTTCATGTCATTTATGTTACATCATCATAATTAGAAGCTCTAATTTTAAATTTTTTTTGTCATAATGACTAGTTTATCTTCTCACTCTCAAATTAAATCGAAATAACATATTGAAGATGTTCAATCATATCAAAAAGTGAGGTCGTAACAAATTAAATTAGGTGCACAACTCTAGCTATATAGTTAGTCAACAGAGGAGTATAATAAAAGTTAATGGCAGTTCGTAGAATACAAAAAACTACTGTGTTGAGACAGTTGTGCCATTGTACAGGGAGCAGCGCAGCACAGGGGAGCAGCGATCAGCTTGGAGATCGAAATATCTAATCGAACTCAACTCTCATGAACCAGCCCACGGGTTCGAGTTAAGCTGCTGCGGCGGCGGCGCCATGGCATCCATCCGCCCCAGCCACAAGTAACCGGCCGGCGCACGTAATCTTCTCTCCGTTCTCCCAGATGTTGACCTCAGAAAAGCTCACGCACATAGCTTAGTGCGTGCGATTCATGGCCAGATCAGTGTTGAATGGGCGATGCACCACGGCCGGGTTGCCCGCCTGCGACCCCTTTTTCTCTTTTCCTTCTCCGGGCGCGGCGACGGCGCCGACAAGGACAAACTCACGGTTGAATCGAACTCCTCTGCTGCCGTCCGATGAGGCGAGCCGGCGAGGGGTCGCACCCCCTGGTGATGGAGCAATTTCCATGTCAGATCAACAAGACCGTGAACCTAACTAGTCCGCTGGTAATTGATCACCTGGTCATATCCTGGAGTCCCGTCGAAATGTCAGATTAAACAGGTGCAACTAGTTGTGACTTTGTGATCGATCATGCGATACAAATAGTAACAAGATTTTATGCATTAAGTTGTCTTATGATAGAAGAAAGATCGATAGTAATTCAAATCTTTAGCTGTACTACAAAATACTCTGGCTCTGTTCATCTTCAACGTAAAAAGTGAACTAAATTAACCTAGCTAGCTAATGCAAGTCGTGGTGGTCACCTCTAGCTACCCGGGAGAAAGTAAAAGGACGGTGTCCATTGTGTGCACCACCAGTACCACCTTTCATACGGCAATGCACTTCTTCCCTTTTTCCGAGACCTGAACGTGGCTATGCGGTAGCACATTTTATAACGAGGTGCCCAAATTCCTCTCGACTTGCTTCTGCCGGCCAGCCAGCCACCATCCGCTGCAAGTTGCCGAGATCGATGACCTGCGACGGAGCTGGAACACACAGCGAGCGAACGAACGAAAGAACCGAAGCCGCGCGCGCGGCGGCGACGCGGAACCCCGCTAAAATGCGCCTGCCTGCCTGCCGTTCCTGTCCCTGTCTAGCTACCTCCGGCGCCGAGGAGTCGAGGACGCTCCCTTTTTCCGTCGCCGAGAGCACCTTTTCGTGCGTGCGGATATCCTAGGATCGTGACTTCGTCGTCGTGGTGGGACGGACAGTGGCGAACACCCGTCGAACGCATCAATTCCCAAATATGCACACGCTCTTATCTCGTACGTGTGCGTGCGGGCGCCACTAGCGCGTGCGTGCCGCATTGCGTTGAGGCGCCGAGTCATCGCCGCCGCAGCAGGTTTTACCAAACCGGAGGCCAAGCCGGGTGGTACGTAGTTAGGCGCGCGCGGGAGTCGCTTTTCTTCTTACCCGGGGATCACGAGAGCGGTTGGGGAGACGGGAGAGAGACGACCACGACGAGGACGCGCGGAAAGCGAAGCGTTTTCTGTGGGGGAGAGAGGACGAGGACGACGGAGCCGACGAGGCGATGAATGGGCGATTGGACGTGCATCCTAACAGGAGCGCACCACCGAGCGCTCGGCGCATCAGCAAGCACTAGGATTGGCGGGAGCAGCAGCAAGCTGGCGAGCAGCCCTGCCTGACTGCTTCCGTTACCTGGATGAGCTGGACCCTCGAGAGAGCTCACCTCACCTGTGAGGAAAAAGGCGGCAGGATCCGTGCTGCCTGAGTTGCTAGCGTCGTGTAGCTGTGTCACCACGGCTTGGACTTCCGGCGCGGGGAAGAGAGAGAGAGAGAGAGAGAGAGAGAGAGAGAGAGAGATGATGTTGGCAGCTCGCGTTCCACTAATTCCTCCGAGCGCCGGAGTTGCGTGCCCGCGACGAATGCGCTTTTCAGCTGACCCATGGAATGCCAGCACCTGTTGGACAGGGGACTGTACTCCAATGAAACAGGATGCATGCGTTACATTACAGTGGTACTAAGATTTTTGGTCGACATTGATATATAGCCACTGTGTGGTCTAATTTGGGGGAAGAGATATTGTAAGGAGTCTATTATCGGGGCAGGGCAGATATTTTTTTGAAAGGAAGGGGCAGGGCAGATATTTGTCTCTCTTAATAAGGATACATCTACCTAGGAGTACAAAGTTGATGGCGACCAGAACAATGACCATCACCACGGTGATTATTGGGACAATGATCTCGTCGTTGCAACGTCGTCGACGAAAGAGAACGGTGACAGCGACCATGGCACCACATGAAAGAAAGCGATACATGCTACTGCTACGACAAAACAAGCTGCTGTGTTTGGCATACACGCACACACCGACACACGGTCTCTCTTCTCAAACAGGGGCAGGCGGTAGAGAGGTAATTCGGTGGTTGCTAGTTAGGGTTCGGGCGATTGTGAGTGTGGCCGGCTAGGTGTTTGCAAGGTATTCTCTTGATTCTTAAATTGATATTATTATTAACTTTTATAATTAATTTTAACTATTTCTTTTATTTAAAAAATTTGCTCGAATGCGTAAAACTTTATGTTGTGATTCAAATAACTGTAATGATAAATCACATTATATCAAAATATAAAAAGTTTATCAATTTTTTAAATAAAACGAATGATCAAAATTAAATTTAAAAGTTAATAAAAACATCAATTAAAGAATAGAAAAATAGACGGAGTACACACCAGCTACGTCCGTCGAGGAGTAGTGAGCGGCGATGTGCTTTCAATCACGCGCGTACTGGTGTTGGCAAGCTACTAAAGATCAGTGGATCAATGTCAGCTGAACAGAGTGAGAGTGGGGAGAGCTGTTGCCAATAGGCTTCGCAATGAATGAAAGACTGACTTGTGGACCCAAAAAGGATTAAAAGGACTCGAGGGTTTAGTTTGTACAAATTAGCTTGATCCGTACGTCTGAGACGATGACAATGGGGAAATATAAGCAACACGTCTGCTAAGCTACCCTTTTCATTATCAATCCAATTTTTCAATCTGTTTCTCCAGACCATCGAATCTGTACCTTGAGAATTAATCTGACGATCGAAGCGAATAATAGTTATCTACAAGAGCTAAGCATCGATGCCACGTCTAATCGATCGGCTGATCACTGACATCAGCGGTAGTACATGCAAGTCAGTCGCTAATCACGAATCACGACGCATGCATGCACATCAGTTGTTGTTCGTTGTCGACTTGTTGTCGGTGTACAAGCACTCTTGAGTCCGGATTCTCTGAATTTGCGTTGCCAATTCAGAGAACTATACCATTCTACAGTATTTTTTTGTGAGGCAGCGAACAGCTTTGTACATTAACACTGTAGAGTAATTATTTTCATTGGTTGACTGTAGCTTAAGCTCTGTAGCATACACTATTCGCCTTGCACTGTGGCGTCAGATTTTTGCACCCTTGTTTTCAGATCCAACGGTGGGAAATTAAACAAATTCCTGCAACAGTATGGTGTCTGAATTTACACTACCAATGCAGGTGACCCTGATCGCTCTTGGATTGCTTGAAGCTTTAGCAGGGCATCGGCAGGTCCAGCTACTTTGACGGCTCTGATGATTCGCAGCCGCAATTTTTTCTTCCTCTTCCGGCACCTGAAAGCCTGAAGAAAAGGTGGGTCCGTTTGTATTGAGCCTATCTTTGCCCAGCCAACGCGACGGCTCGCCAAAAGTTGGTGCAGCTTTTCTTCGCCTGCGATTTGGTGAGAAAAACACTAGCATTGGGAGCATGGGCATTGGCGTGCCAAAACAACGTATCAATCCAAACCCCAGCCAAAGAATCCAGTCAACGCCAAACTTTGGAAAGGCAGGAGTTGGCGTAAATCCAAACGTACCCGGTAACCCATAGGCTGAACGTGCGCCCTGCATTTTCACGGAAAAGCACGAGAGAGAGAGAGAGAGAGAGAGAGAGAGAGAGAGAGAGAGAGAGAGAGAGAGAGAGAGAGAGGGTTCTCCTTTCACTGGAAGGGGAATATTAAACAAGGAACATTGAGCTAAGGCAGCACTGCAACAGCAAACACAGACAGAGCCCGGGTGCTTATGACTCGGATCCATCAATGGCAGCACTTGGGCATATCGATCGGCTGATCCAATTTCGATAGCTAAACTCGATGCACAGTGCCAGGCACCGGGGGCTATATAAACGGTCGTGAGCTCACTGCCTCCTCACCCCAGCCGTAGCAGCTGCTTGTGACCTGAAGAGCTTAGCTAATTGAGCTACTAGCTAGTAACTCAGCTTGGAGTGTGAGATTGAGAGTGAGGAAATTCAGCTGAGGGTTTCGAGCGAGAGGGGTTAAGAGAGGTCCAGCAAGAATGGGTGCGGGTAAGGTCCTGAGCGATGTCAAGCCGTACCTGGCCATGATCCTGCTCCAGGTGGGGTTCGCGGGGATGTACGTGGTCGCCGTGGCCTCCCTCAAGCGCGGCATGAGCCACTTCGTCCTCGTCGTCTACCGCAACCTCTTTGCCACCGCCGTCATGGCGCCCTTCGCGCTCTGGTTCGAGAGGTAGCTACTCCCTCCCTCCCCGTCTCCGTCTCCGGCATCCCTCTCGATGTACCGCCCCTGCCAACCCTCCTCCATTGCATCGCGACCCTCTCCGTGTGTCGTCCTCCATTGATCATTGTCAAGCTGATGACCAGTTCGTCACCGTGCTGCCGTGCATGGTTCAGTTACGGACATATGCATGACACTCAGTGCACGTAGCATAGGTTGCATGGTCAATATTGTTTCGATGTTGAAGCACACATAAGCTGTCATGCATAGTAGTTACACCGGATCAATATGTACGAGAGTACGTTGAACTGATCGATCGCAGTCGCTTTCAGATAGTGCATGCTCCACAACCAGCACTTGCAGATGCTAATCACGAAAAGTAGCGTGTCTGCATCCTGAACAAAAAGAGCCTTCCGTTTTAGCAGCTTTTCTTGTCACCTTTGACGTGTCAAGTCAGCGTCATGCATAGTACTCCAGGTAATGTAGGTAGTTCCCAGCTGGTTACAACAGTAGTCGGTAGAAGCTAGCTCAATATGACTAGCCTTGTTTAACTTGGCATAGATCTAGAGTCTTTAATTTTAATTAGTTTCCATTTGTAAATATAAGACCTTGATCCATTGGTTGTGAAATTTAAGATGAGCCCCTTAATTGGCCACTGGGGGAGGGACAAATTTGTCCCGTGTAGTCGACTGCACAAAGCTAGACGATCGAAATCCTAACTTGTGGGACTACCACAGCCCACATGTAAAGATGCAACTAAAATTCAATTCCATTAACAATGTTGGTGCATGACTTGCATGCAGGCACTATGTGATTACCGAAAATTTCTTAAATCGATTTGATGCAATCAATTAGGACAAGCGTTGGTTCACGCATTGTTTAGATATTCATTTTCTCTCCATGGTCCATGGCTAACTCTGTGCTTGATTTTTCTCCAAACGCACATCGTGTGGTGCAGGAACCTGAGGCCAAAGATGACCTTCAAAATCTTCTTGAAGATCATGGGGCTCGCCTTATTCGAGTACGTGGTGCAAATCAGCTACTCCTAATAGGAGTAGTACACCAGTCTTTGTTCAGACATGACAGCACTACTAGACGGTCTCACGTGTCGCTGTTGTTGCACATGGTGAATGCAGACCTGTTCTTGATCAGAACCTATACTACATGGGGGCCAACCTTACCTCGGCGGGCTTCGCCTCGGCGCTGGTCAACATCCTCCCCACGGTTACCTTCATCATGGCCGTGGTCCTGCGCATGGAGAAGCTTCGGCTGCGGAGCGTGCACAGCCAGGCCAAGGTCATCGGCACGCTCCTCACCGTCGCCGGCGCGGTGCTCATGATCCTGTACCACGGCCCCGTGGTGCCGTTCCCCTGGACCCACGCGCAGCACCACGGCAGCGCCGCCGCGGCGGCCCAGGGTGGCGGCGCCGCCTGGCTCAAGGGGATCATCGCCATTGTCGCGGCCTGCGTCGCCTGGTCCGGGTTCTTCGTCCTCCAGTCGAACACGCTGCAGAGCTACCCCGCCGAGCTGACGCTGACGGCGCTCATCTGCGCGATGGGCTCGCTGATGAGCGGCGCCGTCGCGCTCGTCGCGGAGCGCGGCAACAACAAGGCCTGGGTCATCGGCTTCGACACGCGCCTCTTCACCGCCGTCTACGCTGTAAGTCATGGCCGGATCCCCTCATCGCACGTACGTCCATCGTCGTCGTTGCCATGCATCTCCCATTGATTGAACCGTGTGCGTGCCTGCCTGCGCTTGTGTGTTTCAGGGCATTGTGTGTTCCGGCGTCGCCTACTACGTGCAGGGCCTCGTGTCCAGGCAGCGTGGTCCGGTGTTCGTCACGGCGTTCAGCCCTCTCTGCATGATCGTAACCGCACTCATGGGCTCCGTCATTCTGAAAGAAGAGATCAGGCTTGGAAGGTGCGTAGTCGACAGTTTTTCTCTGATAATGCAGAGGATTAATTAGCTAGTGCTAATACCATCACCACCATATTATATCGCGCTAAATAAGCTAATAATCAACGCCATCCTCTTTCAGTGTGATTGGCGCGGTGATCATCGTGGTAGGCCTGTACGCGCTGATCTGGGGCAAGAGCAAGGACGTCGTGGTCGCCGACGGCGGCGGCTCCAAGGGCTCTTCGCTCCAGCTGCCCATCACCTCGGCGGCGCCCAACGGCAACGTCGGCAAGCACGAGCTCACCAACGGGAACGGCAAGCACGATCTCACCAACGGCCACGGCCACGGCCACGTCGCGGACGACGTCGAGACGCCGGCGGCCAACGGCCGCTACTAGCACACCTCTATCCCGTGCCCGTCTCCGTCCGTTCCCGACGAGTCGTGGTCGTAGTCAGAACCCAGAACCGATCGGTCGGAGCATTACACCATTGGTGCGATTTTCCCTTCTTCCGTCCTAGTGTTAAATTCCATTCTTGTGTGTGAGCTCGAGGAAGGAGAGACAGACAGACGGGCTATCTGTCAGCCTCAGCCACAACCTGATGATGTATCGGATAAGGCCATGACTATTTTCCACCCCCCGGGTTGCTTAATCAAAATCGCTCATCGTGCTTACGTTCGAGCGCGGAATTATTTTACTCCTCCGTTAGTGCCTTGGTAACTCCCCTGCCTTTGCTAATTGCGATCGACAGGGATGACTGGGAGCCTCCTCTGCTTGCACTCCAATTAATTAGTTGGTGCAGCCACTAGTTAATTAACTGAATGCGCTCGATTTGCTTTGAGGATACGAACTTGTCAGTGTCTGCTTTTCTCTGTTATGCTGTTTGATTGGGGTGCCGGTGCTGGATGACGCTGAATTAGCAATGGGGTTAGCACATTGGTTTGAAAATTCTAGGAGGAGATGCGTATCTGCTAGTAACGTTTTTAATCGTCCCCATGTCGCACAGGCTGCTCGAGCTTTTCTTTCTGGTTCTTCTCCTCCTCTGGAGATACAGGAAAGCTTAGTAGTAGCGGTTCTCTGAACGTGAATGAAGCAGAGCAATCCATGATCAATGGGACCTACCGCTGAGAGGAGCCAAGCAGTCTCTCTGAAAGAAACAGAGTTGATCACTGGATGATCTGCTCCAGCCTCCAGTTCTGTTCTGCCAGGCGCTCACGCACCTGATTGCAAAGCATTACGCTTTGCGACTTGGCCCGCGGCTTTGAGTGGGGGGCCGGAGGTGATCGACGACGTAAGCCCATAGGGACCGTACACCGGCGGCAAAACGTGATTGGGCGCAGGCTGCACTGCACTCTGCACGAACGGAAAGCGAATTGCAGACGCCAATCAGGATTCAGGAGCCACGACCCCGCCCTGCATCCTCGGAGCATGCAGGCCGGCGTGGACTGTGTGCAGATACTTTGCGTCTTTTTCTGTAGATATGAACGAAGAAGATTCTACTCCCCTCTTTTATATTAGTTTTGACTATTCGTTTTATTAAATAAAATTGTTCAAATATGTAAAATTTTAATATTATTTGATTTATCATTAATAAAATTTTAATCATAACTAATAATTTTACATATTTAAATAATTTTTTAAATAAAATAAATAATCAAAATTAATGTTAAAAGTAAACGGTGTTAATAATTTAAAATCGAAGAGAGTATTATTTTTATGCAATAAATAAAAGTAGATTGTGTTTTACTTGAGCTGTAGAGTGACATGAGCTTGGAGAAGAGAACTGTCGGGCTACATTGGAACGTAGAATTTTCATGAAAAATATATTTCACAAAAATGAATTCAATTATACAGAAAAAAATAGGATTCGAAAGAATCAAAGGAAAGGATTTGAGTGTGACACATTTTACTCGACAAGGTTTGCATCTTTTAGCCTGATCACTCGTGTGCATTCTGTTTTAGATGTTTATACTGCTTTGAGCAAAACCGCACTCATCGTAGTGTTAAAGATTTTCAGGTCAATCGTTTCAAATGGAGCTCTCTCAGAGAAAGACGAAGTTTCGTCAGGAAATTATCGAGGAAAATACGCTTTCAGTACGCTCTGAACTTCATACCTGGTCCCACTTACCATACACCCATCGCACAATGGACAGCCACGTCACGTGCCGGCCTCAGAGTAATTCTGAAAAATAATGGAAAAATAATCCCCCGGCGATCTGAGGCTTCTGAGTACGAACTCCGCGGCCGTCGTCTTCCGACGCCACCGCTATCCCCCCAACTAGTCCAAACAGCTCCCCCACCGCCACCCCACCCCACCCTCTTCCCCAGAGCTCACGAGGCGGAGATCCCTAGGAGTCCGACCGAGATGGCGACGGCGCTGGCCCTCGCGTTGGCGGCGGCGGTGCTCGCCGTAGCGTCGCTCCCCGCGGGAGCGGTGTGGCTGGACGTGCCGCAGTCGGGGACCAAGTGCGTGTCGGAGGAGATCCAGTCCAACGTGGTGGTGGTCGCCGACTACGCCATCATGTTCGAGTCCCACCCCCACTCGCACCCCACCATCGCCGTCAAGGTTAGCTAATCTACCTCCCTTTTCTCGGTTGTATTCATTACCCCTTCCTGGTTCCATGTTCTGATGTTGTTCCGATTAGTCTGCAACGGTTGAGTTAAACTCCATCTCAGATTTGTGCGTAGATGGGGCTGAGCTATGCAATAGTTTTGGTTTGCTGGAAGTTTAGTGCTGCATACGCAAATTTACAGAGACCTGTGCATTTACAGTAATAATGTTAATTCTCCATATAACATGGTATCTCGTCTCGTTTTGGGTTGTGCAACATGATGACATACAATTTAAATAGAGTTTACAGAGTAGCTGTCTTTTGATCTGCTGCATCAGTTAGATCTATCTGACTCGCCTTGATGAAGCTTTCTCAGTGATGAATCTCAGTCCATGCCGGTTCCTTGCCCTACGCTTCAATACACTGAATAGAAATAAAGTATTGTACTGAATAAAATTGTGAAATACAGACCAATAGATGAGAACGATATATGATTGTATGAGCATGAATGGGCCACTGAGAGCTCAATGCATCAACCTTTTCTTTCTCAAGTTGTATGATTTCATCGTTTGTCCGGTTTATTAAACCCTTTTTAACTTCTTTGGATATAATGCTAATTACTTGATCTGATCTGTTCTTATACATCATTCAGTAGGTTTGATACGAACTATACTGACTAAGATACTCCCAAGGCATCTTGACTTTCTTTTAACTTCTGCAAATTGTCAAATATATTTTGATATATCTTTGTCCCATCATCCCCGTGATATTCTAGATCAAATCATCTTCTCCCCTCAGATTTTGTGCCAGCCTACTATGCCTGATGCAGCATCTTAGTAGTGCATTGATATATTTATCATGTTGATGAGTGCTAAATGCTAGTAGCAGTATCTTCAGACACAATAATGTAGTATGAAGTGTTAATTACTACTAGCATCGCTCTCTCCTTTTTTGATGAGTTTTTACGTTTTGTATAGGTTACGTCACCATATGGAAACATGTTACATCATAACGAAAATGCTACAATCGGACAATTTGCATTTACAACAGCGGAAGCTGGAAACTACCTTGCATGCTTCTGGATAGATAGCACAGATAAAGGATCAGGAATATCAGTAAATCTTGATTGGAAGGTTGGGATTGCAGCAAAGGACTGGGATGCTATTGCTAAGAAGGAAAAAATCGAGGTGGGCCTGAATTACCAAACTAGATATTATTTCAAGTGCCACTGGACTACAATCTGATGCATTCCTTCAAATCACTAATCGTATGCAATCCCTTTTATTTTATTGCAGGGTGTAGAATTAGAGCTTCAGAAACTTGAAATGGCAGTACAAGCCATTCATCAAAATTTGATATACCTCAAATCCAGGCAAGTGTTACTTCCACAATCATTTTCCAGCTTTTCATGGCAACATTTTTTGTAGCTAGATGTGTTTGAACCATTAAGGCATTTATTTTAAAAGAAAAATTGACTAATGGTTGCATATAGGAAAGATAAAGACTATTGATCCAAGTTACAGTACATTGACCAGTACTTTTATACGAATGTCTGCTGCTACTGAATGTCGTTAGATCCAACTTTGTTCATATGACTGTATTTGATGTTTTGTGATATGAGACACAGAGTTCCTGCACGGCAGAATTGAGTTATTAGCTGAGTAAAATAGCTGATGATTGTCTGCTCTTTCTATGCAGAGAAGCAGAGATGCGAGCTGTAAGTGAGAAAACTAACGCTAGAGTTGCCTGGTTCAGTATTTTGTCATTAGGAGTCTGCATTGCGGTAGCAGTTTTGCAGTTGTGGCATCTGCAAGGGTACTTCAGAAAGAAGAAGCTCATTTAAATTGAAGCTATTTGATGTTACCCTGTGACTAAAAAATGCTATTCACCTTGGGACGGTTTTGTTTTCTGTAGCTTGAAGATTTCATACAAGTGAGAGCAACCTGTATTGTATGTAGATTTAACTACGGTTCAATTTAGATTTGTGTGCAATACTGTCGGACACGTGAGGTACTTGAAATCTTTGACGGTTTTATTCACGAGATACTTGATGGTTTTTAAGTTTCTCTTTGGCTGCTCAACACATAGATTACGAGGATATTTGTCCCGTTACAGTGATAGAATCAGGACGGCAAACATTGTCTCAGCTGCAAATTTCGTGGCTTCGTGTACTCTGTTCTCTCCGTATTGGTATCATCGATACCGAGAGCTCTTGAAACTGACAAGTTGGAATATGTAGCATCTTTTTATGTTGTTCTCTTTATGCTAATAAATAAAAGATACCACAGTTCCTTTAGAAATATTTTGGAAGGGGCCGAAGGGCAAAAGTCAAAAACAACTGAAGATCCGAAGCGGACACATATCCTCTGCACGTCAATGTAGAGGAGCTACAGTACTATGCAATGAGAATGAAGAGAATGAATCTGAGCCGTCAGATTTAAAAATGGATGGATGAGATTGACTGATACAGCAAAAAAATGGAACATTAAAATTTTCGCAAAAAAGTAAATTGTACAAGCTACAGTAAAATGCTACCGCGTCCGGCGGTAAACACGGTTCCTCTCATGCTACAGTACTTCCCTCCGTTACGGGAGAGAATTTGGATCCGACTAAAGCTACAATTTTTTTCCTCCATGGTCCGAACTAATCCAAACTACCATTGACAGCCGCCCAATGTTGTTAGCTGTCCCGTTCACATCTACCGCTCTTGACGACACCCAATCCGGCACGTCGCCGTTGCGGCAACGGCTCATGCTACCATCTCGAGCTTTCCAGCTGCTCCCCAACGCAACGCAGCCGCCTCCAGCCCTAATGATCTCTACACCGACGAACCCAAAGACAAACTAGTGCCAGATGCGTTCGCCATGGGCAAGGCCGTCGAGGCTGAACAGGCGGCTCCCAGACCTGCTCCGGCAACCAGCGGCGGTGGATTCAAAGGCTGCTGGTACGGTGCCGCCTTCTGCAAGATCGTCAACGCGAAGTGCGTCTCTGTGATACTCCTTGCCTTCGGCGGGTTCCTCTCTGCCCTGTTCTTGCTGCTTCATCTCCGGGCGTCAGGAGCCATCCCTGATGATCCCGGAACCCTTGCCGGTAAGGCCAGAAGATCAGGTTATATTGAACAATTTCGAAAGCTCCACGATTAAAAGTAACAGTGTATCCAGTCACTAGAATCAGAATTTCACTTTCCAACAGCTAACCATATCAACAATAAATTATTCTTGCTGGATCAAATTTCATCAAAAGTAAAAATATTTACAACAGTAACGCCTTCCCTGTTGTTTTACCCTTCTTTAACCTCTGAAAATTCATTTCGTCGCAGAAATCCAGGCAGGTTTTATTTTGTTGATGCCACACTCAGAGCTTGCTTCTCGTGCCGGAATGCTTGAAGAGGAGATATACAAAGACATAGGAGTTCCCAATAGCAAGGTATCGTCACAGCTCCAGTTTCAGTAAGATAAAATGTTTGTCGAATGTTCAAGGTAAATTAAACATTGGTTGACAATTCTGCAGGTTTCAGTTTATATGCACCCATATACATATCCAAATTCCACATACGTGACATTTGGTATTCTTCCGGACCCAAGAAATAGTTCAATAAACCCAGCGTTCATGAACACAATGAGAAAATATTTGATAAAGCTTACACTTCAGCAGTTGTATTTATCATTGACACCATCAATTTTTGGAGAACCGTTATGCTTAGAGATCTTGGGTTTCCCAGGAGGGATCACTGTGTTGCTTCCACCCAGTAATTCCCATCCAGACTTAGTACTTCCTATTTTCAACATGACATTTGACTTGACCATTCATCAAATAAGAGAGTTTCTTAAGGAGATGAAGATCGAGCTTGGATCAACACTGAAGCAGACACCAGATGAGGTCCATTCATTTCTCATCTCTAATGCTCAAGGATCACTAGCACTCTGAATATCTGTTTTGTTCAAAGATGTTGACATGGACTCACAATATATCAATTCACTTGCAGGATTTATTCATAGAGTTAACAAATATCAATGGCTCAACAGTTGCAGTACCAGTTACAGCCCAAGTTTCCCTTTCCTCAAATGACTGTGAAATTTATTTACAACTTGAGAGGCTGAAAGAGCTAGCCCAAATAATCGCGGAATGGAATTTAACGAACCTTGGCTTAAATGTCTCAGTTTTTGGTAAAATCAAGGATGTGAAGTTGTATCCAATCATACAAGATTTCATTGCAGCGTATGCTCCTAGCTTGCCTCCAGTGGCAATACCATCCGTATCCAGACCTCCAAATTGGGAGCAACCTGAAATCAACTCTAGTAGGAGATTTTCATGTCCAGCTTTGGTGAAAAGACAAAATGCAACCAATCCCCATCGCAAGTTATCAACTAAGTTACACAGGAGATCCGGACCTGGTGCCAAGATGTTAAAATGGTAGCACCAACATTGACTGCACCATCACCAAAACTAAATGAAGTGAGTTGCTTTTGGTTTCATCAAGACAGTTCCCGACATTACCGGTTGTTATAAGATTTACTTTTACTTGCCTCTTGCTAATGAAAAGTGCATATATTTTTTTTTCCTGCCATAGTTAGCAATGTGAGGCACAAACATATTGATTACTGACCTGAACTTTGTTTCTTCATTGATATCACTAGGTATATCAGCCTAGCTTTTGAATAAGCTTGTGAAACCCTGCAGGATGACACTTCCACACGGATCACTATCCGCTTGCTACTGTCAAGCTGTCTTTTGAGGCATATAGTAGGCCATGATCCTTCAGTGCAACCTTTTGGGGTTGTCTCCACTGTCCACTCTAACTTTGTAGTGACTTATCAGAAATCTCAGTTAAGCGTAAATAGAAACAGGGAGGCTATTTTACAGAAAGCTGGATAGCTCCCAATGTTCGTGTATAACCAGGTCAACAGCTACGATATGGCTGGCCATTACATGTTCATAGTTGCAGTTAAGAACTTTACAACAGCACATGCTTTTACACGAAAAGTACATCATAATTATGGATTTGCTGAGACCCTCTTGCAAGTTGCTTCACTAGTTGAAACTTATTTTGCATTTATTATATTTTCTATGTACTTGTAATTCTACATTCACTTATTAGTCCAAACAAGAGCCAAAAAATAGGGCATAAATACTCCATACAAAAAAGGAGTACTGGTGATCCCGCATAATATCTCAGTTCAGTTATCTGCATTTCCTTGTGACATGGCTGGTCGTGAAACCGTGGAATTCCTCAAGGGCCAATAGGAAACTTTTGGATGTAATATGAACTCATTTTTCAAGCCAATGCAAATGCGGGAACAAAGCGCATTTTCCATAGAAAGTAAGCAAATTGAAAATGATATATCTCAATCAATAAAAATATTACACCAACCGTCATGCTATAAAATCATACAGCTGGATCTCCTAATGCAGTAAATAAACTTTCCTTTACTAACAAAAAATCGCCTTACTGATCAAATGCAGAATATATTTTCTTCTGAACGAGCTCGACACTTAGACGTGGCGACAATCTGGGAAGTATTTCCTGCAATACGAGTATAGAACAACAGAAGGTTGAGTGAAAAGCTCTCAATAATAGAAATTACTAGTATTTCGTAGCGGGCTTGAAAAGCTTCGTAGTTGGTAACGATGATATGTCTGGAATCTAACAGATGCTAGAGTCGAACAATTGGAATTGAATAGTAAGACGACACTACCTACCTCTGTGCCGTCTGGAAGCACTTTGGCCAGCACCGGGATCTCATACTGGTACATCCGCTCCCACTCCGGATTCGTCGTGATGTCCCGCTCCTAACCAGCATCCAAAATCCAAGTCAAGCGACCACCCATCTCAGGAAAACTATACTGGATTAAAGGGGGCGGTACGAATTGCTAGGTAAATGGGGCGAGAATTGCTTGCCTGAATCTCGAGGGACGCGAGGGAGTACGGGGTGCCAGCCAGCAGGGAGGCCGCATGGAGTTTCTCCTTCAGACCGTCACAGAGGCAGCACCCAGGCTTGGTGTACAGCACCAGCTTCCGCTGCGCTGGAGACGGTGCGGCCTCGCCGGAAGCCGCGCAAAAGGCACGGAAGGGAAGCCGGCGGCCTCCGGGCGGAGCGAGGCGGGCCGCGGCGCGCGGGAGAGCGGACATCGCCGCCGCCATGGCTCGGCTTCGTTCGGGTTATCGCTGGCGAGCGCGGAGGCGTTTGGCGTGATGCGGAGGCACCGCCACGGCGGCGTGGGTTGGGTTGGAAAATACTGAGCCGATATTGGGCCGTAGCCTAAACTGGACCCATGTAAATCTGCTAATTTGGTGGGCTTGTCCGAAGCGGGCCGAATCTTTTCTGTCCTTCGCATGTGGCCTGCTGCGCTTGGAGACTTGGAATAAATCCCTACCTGGCCCAGCTTACACACCGGACCCGGTCGTCTTTCCAAACGACGACCACCCTACCCGGCCGTTGTTCAGAATGCGATCACCGGCAGCGAGCAGCAGCCAGCAGTTCCCATGCGCTGAGCTTGTTTGGGTGCGTCCATTGGATCGGCCGCGGTGCCGATGATGGTGCCGTGGTGGTGAGTTCCACGCCCTCACTTTCCACGCAGCGCTCCTGGGACATGGGCTGCAGCTCCTGCGCTGCGATGACAACTAATCGATGCAACACTGGCCTGTTTGATTCAAGAAATGCAGAATGTAAACTCTAGCAGTTGTGAACTCTAAAAAAAATAACAGTGTTCATTGATAAGAATTTATCGGCTCTTTTGTGACCTTTATGATAATTCAGTGTGGATTAAACAGGAATTGCTCTTCGGAAGCCCTTCTGGGAGGTTCAGCTTGATAGGGCACGCCAGAAATAATTGAGTGTTGTATTCGTGCCTGGCAATTAGTTAACTGAATGTTTTTTTTCAGGTAAAAGGCCTGAATGCAAAGCTTACTTTCACTATCTTCAGAGATTGCAGAATATATTCCTGCACTAATCCTCCTGCTGTTAAGCACTACAAATATTTTATGGGCAGCAGCTGCAGTCTGCAGAGTGGGCACTACTGCTCCAAAAACATTTTACTGCGCTGGCACCTCATTTTTTTTCAGTCCGTATAGTTCACCGTCGAGATTTTTCCAAAACAATCCCTGAGTAAAGTGAAATGAAAATTTTTGATCTGATTATCTGAACCGTTGGGGATTATTTCGGCAGCAGTAGTCTTCACTCTTCGGTGGCTAATAAACTCCTTCAAAGTGGTTGTTTTCCTATCTTTCTGTAATGTGAATGCACCGTAAAAGTTAAATCACTCAGGTGATTCTTGATTCTTACAACCCTATTATCTAAAGAAAAAGGAAGTAGTTACTCTTTATGCAAAAGTTTTTGCGAGATAGCTGTCCCTAATTCGTAAAAGTTCAGTTTCCAGAACAACGCCTCATTCTTTATTCGCAGTCATTGCCACATAGCCTCCTTTTATCCTCTAACCTTGCAATGGCCTTGAATATGAATACTATTGTCGGTCGATGGTGGATCTTAGGTTGAAAAGAACTAGAAATGGTAAAAATTTAAATGTCCCTGTCCTAATGCGAGCCTTGATCCAAGCAAGCTTTTTCCGTCACCCATGGTCAGAATAAGTATGCTAGAACAATCTTCAGTACAAACAATTTGGTTGATGTGCCTCAGGAAGAGTTGCTAAACAGCGCTAAACTTTACATTTTCTGAAGAAGTATATATTATTACTAAAAAGCGATTCGTCTTTTACAAAATTGTTTTTTTTTTTGGATTTGTCTTTTACAAAGTTGTTACTAAACATTTAGCCATCCTATAGCAGAACAGAAAGTAGCACATACTGAAAACAGAAAATTGTAGCTGCACCAAGTCGGACAACAGATCTGAATCTTAGTAATTAAACTCCGCTATGAAACCTCAACGCATTACCGGATCAGGGATCCCAACCGTATGGCACGACAGTAGGTAACTGACACCCTGCAAGTTCACCATCCGGCAGAGAACAAAAATCCGCCGTTCACCCGGGTTAACAACATCCTCACAAGCAGCATAGAAAAACCCGAGCACCCAAAAGCAGCAAACCCAAGACCCGAACCCCACACCTCGCACTCCCGCACGTAGCCGGAAGCTTCCCGCCCATCCGCTGTCCCCCGGCCCTAATGCATTCCAGCTCCGTGCCACGAGGCCTGAAAGATACCGCCGCCGATACTCCATCACCAGCAGCAGCAGTAAGATTAACTGCTCCCGCTGTCCATTTCCGCCTTCCCCTTTGACGAACCGGAAACGCCGTAGCCGATGGACGGCGACGGCCGCTCCGGAGATTTTCTAATTCTCCCCGTTTCCTTGTGCGAGCTAGGCTGTGAAACCGCGTCCCCGGGGGGGCCAGGGCCTCCTCTGCAATCAGCTAACCCGTTGGCTTGTAAGCGAGCAGTTTGCTGACCGCTCGGAGACCTGTTCTTCCTTCCTTTCCTCCGCTTCTTTCTCCGCTGGACACCTTTATGAAGTGGACGTGTGCTGCATGGAGGGTCAGGGGTAAGAGAGGGAGATGATCTGAATGCGATGTGGTGGTGGTGGAGGAGTGGCTCGAATTTAATCAAATGGTTCCGATCCAGAGCGTATCCGATCAATGTGATGTTAATCCGTTTGAAAAATTGGGGCAGGGTTCGGTGGCTAGCTTGTCGTTCTGGCCTTTTGACCCCACCCCCGGATTTCGGGTTGTCCGTCGAAGTTACAGAAGACCGCATCGTCGTCTCTGTCTCCCTGTCTTGACAGTGGAGTTATGTTTTTTTTTTCTGATATCGTGGCAAAATGGCTCGATGTTAAACAACGGACTGGTCATGGTCATGAGGGTGTGTGATCAGGACAACACACGCGTGCATGGTCATCGCATCCTTTTTGCTTGAAAAAAGTTAAAGCTCCTTTGGAATGCAGGATAGAAAAAACACATAAATTGAGATGACATGCATCTCCAATCCTACAGGAATTGAAACCATAGGAAACATAGTAGAAAGGCCTTTGATAGCATCACAAGAAAATTAAGGAATCTAGAAACTCATTTTGACTCTAATTTGAGTAGAATTTAAAAAACAACAATCTAGTCATTGCATACTGCACATGTCCATTGATGGTAATAGTGGTGAGACTCCGGTTCATGTGGTGAATGAATCTGAACTTTCCTATAATTTAGTACCTACAGCAGGTTGGCGTTTTGCTTTTATGTGCGTGAATACTTTTGAAATGATTAATTGCTGATGTTTGTGAGGATAGGGATTAATGCTATTGTGAAGAGAGAGATCAGCTAATCACAGTTAGCAGCGCCTGAGCTATCGCTTTCCTTCCGCAGGAAAGTTTCCAAGAGGTTAGACCTCTTTTTTCTTTTCCTATGAAATCAACCTTAGCAATGCAATCCAATGGAAATTTTCCTTTGTCTTTCCTTTGATCCAAAGGATGTGTATAGGAAAAAATCTATAGGAATAGAATCCTCCAAAATTCCTATATAATTCCTCCATTCAAAAGACCCCTGAAAGTGTAGTGCATCGTTGAAGGAGCAACCCGTCGGCAGGTGTTTCTTTCACATGATGTGCACCGAGAGAGAGTAACAACATTTTGCACATGACAGTTATATATCTTGGAAAGGCGAGTAAGGATTGTTCTCATGCGATTCCCTCATCTGGTGTGGTTTTCACACAGCTGGAACCCATTTTGAGACAGTAACACCTGTTGTTAGTACTGTAGATCGTGAAATACAGATATCAAACTAGTGTACTACTAGTACTAATAGCTTATATGTATATTAGGATTTCAGTAACAAAATTTCAGTGGCAATTACTGGCAATGCTAAGAAAATGTTAGCTACTCCTACACATCAGATTGGTACCACTACTACTACTTAAAAGCTTAATTCTGAGTAAATAAAACGTTCCTTCAAGTGACACCCAACCATACAATCAATCACCAGCATTCACTGGTTTGACTGGGACACCATTTATCTTTCCTCCTCTATCATAAAAAACGAGAATGATAAAATTCCACATACCTATGTAGTACCCTACTTTGACCAACTAATGTCAGTAGTACATTGTGATTAGATACTCCAGTATAGCATCTTAAAATACCACCGTCACAAAAAAAAAAACTGGTCTAAAACTCCTGCAGTCAAGCCCTATCTGCCCCCCTGTTATACCCATTTTTAGGATGTCTCGTAAGCACCGTATCAATATCTGAATCAGTAGTTAGTATGCACATACATCATAAATACATAGCACATATTAATAATATTACATATATTATCTCGAATAAAATCTTACATTTAAGACTTAGTTTAAAAGTCAACGAGGTGCACCAGACATCCTCGTACAATCATTACATAAAAGAGAAAGACAAAAACCAAAAATCACAGGCAAACTTACACGCAGAACGGTCCTACTCATCACCATCGAGGCCAGCACCATCTTCTTTATCATCTAAGCAACAACGGCAAGAGTGAGCACAAAAGTACTCAGCAAGTTTTAACCTCGTACCTAGCTAAATTCATGCTTACAAGGCTGCCAAAGAGAGACTAAGGTTTTCCTTTTTTCAAAAAGCGTCTCTATGCAGGCTTCTCTACATATGAGTTTTTAAAACAGAGATGAAAGTGTTTCTATTCTATCAGTATTTTAGTGGGTAGACCCGAGAGAGTACTCACAAACTGGATGAGTCTCCACTATCCTAGCCAGACACTTTCAAAAACACGGGTAGCTACACCCACTCACACCATCAAAGAGTGATCAAGACTAATAATTATGAGCCCAGACTGTAGCATGTTAATACCGTGACAACGGTCATTTCGGATAGATTATACACTCTGGAGAGATTGTACATTGTATCCACGTGCTATGTTTCTCTTTATCAACAGAGTCGCATAACGTTTACTCTGACATACACCAAAGTGTCCACAAAGTCCGCCTCAAGATACAAACAGGGGTCATCTCTCGAGGCTTTCTCTATTACTGATGATGCGATAGCACATTTCCGTAGCTAGAACGTGAGTCTAGATCATCCACATCTACTCTTTGAGACCCCACACAGACGGGTAATTATGATAACTAAAGGGCTATACCGGTGGGCAGTACGATCTTATAGCGCGGGTTATTGCTGTAATCGAAGACTGGACCGTAAGAATCTCACGTCTGCTTCTGCGACTTGTGTACCACCCGACCGCCTTAGGGGTCAAAGTGGGCAGCCAAGAGGGTGAAGTGAGTTCCACTTAGACAGGTTTTGTGGTTGCACGAAATCACTATATTGAGGTCAGATAAACCGGTCCTTATATGACAAGGGCGGCACTCGTCCACGGCAGATGGACCAGTCCAAAGCCTACACGCAGCACACAGCTCTAGAAGCCTACTCCACGACAAAAACATCATTCATTCCCATCACCTATCACCAGTTTTCACTAAGTCTCATCCCACTTTATTTGACACACTACTCTAAACTCTTGTAACTCGTTTGATAAATAATGGTTATGTATGTTGAATGATGAAGCATCGCTTCACGTGATTGTTTCTAAGCATTCTAGTTTAAGTTAGCTTTCTGTGTATTAAATTATTTGATGACAAAAATCTTACAGTTAACAAGGTTCGATTGACAATCTGGTATCAAAGTGGTATTTATACCTATGAAAAGCAAGTTACTGACACAAACATAAATACGTGTATAGTAAGTAGGATTATAACTACGCAATGTTTTGAACATATAATTACGAATATGTAAGCATACGGGTTTTATAGGTGTATAGCGAAAAACTAGAGGCAAGATGGTCAAGAGGTTAGGACTTGCCTTCGAAAGCGTCCTCGGGCTCTTTCTCGTATTTTGGGTCGTCGGCCTCTTCGTCTTCGAGCGCTTTGTCGTCTACACGAGAAAACAATAGAAAGTAAATAAATAAATTTGTACAGAAAAGAGCACAAAATGAATATCAAATAAATACCAAGTTTTTATAAAAAGTTCTCTGACTGGTGAGTGGCTTTATAAGGTAGAGCTCGAGTTTATAGTTCTAATGGTGAAAAGATCTCGATAAACGGAGGTGGTATGTGAAAATAGTGGTAAAATATGATATGAAGTCTTTTGTAATTTTCTAAAAGTTGGGGAACTAATGTGAAAATTTGTGGTAGCAAAAAAGGCTTTGCTAAATGAGTTTTTGGGATGTATTTGCAAAGTAGGGATTTTTTTTGAAATTTTTGAGAATTTATTTGGACTTAAAATAGGCTAGGAATAAATTTATGTGTGCCTGACGCGTGGGCTCGGGCACCACTGGTTAGCGACGCGAGGCAACGGTCCAGTGGACATCCACCTTCAAACGGCCGCGGACGCGCGGGCGACTACCGAGTGGACTCGTTGCCAACCGGCCAGCACGGCCCCGTTGGCGCGCACGTGCTGTCACGCGG
>BCLG01001439.1:25230-41016 GCA_001602295.1 Zoysia matrella | reverse complement strand
GCTCGGAGAGGAAGAAGCTCCTCGAATGGGCCGACCGTTTAGTTGGGGCGGCGCGCGTGGCCGCGAGTGGGGGCGGGGGTGCTGGGCCGGGAGGCGGGGAGCAACGCGGTGCTGTTGGGCCGTAAACGCGGGGATTTGGTTTTTTTTAAAAAAAAGCAGCTCCAAATTCATATAAATTTGAACAAATTCGATAAATCCAAAAAAGAGAAAATTTCACTCAAGCACTTGACAGGATTCAAATTTTAAATTGAATTTTTTTTCTTTTTGAGTCGATCTATTATATGAGATTTTTCCATAAAAATAAAAGAGGAATGTAAAAAATATAAAATTGCTAGAGAGTTTTATTTATTTGATTGAAATTATGAGGGTATCACACCCCTGGGCCAACAGAACCCAATCCAGAACAAATCGCAAGATTAAACAAGTACACAGCGGAGCCGCGAGGTATCATCTCGCCGGAGGATCTCCTCTCACCGCACCGCTCCTCTTAAACAATCTCATCCCGAACTTGTCATGGCGAAACCATATTGTTTTACTACTAGTAGTAGCAAGAGGAGTAGGTCGTTTAGACCAATCACATGACATGGGCACACGCGGAGTCCAGCTAAGCTAAGCCAGGCATGCGGTCGATCCTGTGTGCCGGTTCTTCGCGCTCTGTGGCTGCTGCGGTTCTGTCTTCGGTTGTTCAAAGGCGAACAAGGTTATGATCGCACGGCGTGTGAGCACCAGTATGTATGTGTGTACGGAGGCATGGAAGGGAGCGAGGAGATGGAGAGGACGCCGGAAGTCAAGATCAGGCACGCGGTGGGGTTGGGATCGAGAGCGCGGCAGCTGATGCCCCCCAAATGGTCTGGAACCGGCGGCGACGACTGCCTCACTGCCGCCGGGGGGCCGCCCGGGGAGGTGGACGAAGCACGCACGCTTGCTTTTCGATCTGGACTAAAAGATGTTTATGCTAATGAATTTACGGGGTTGCTGTAGCCATGGCAGAGTTCCTGTCCTGGCACCGTGCCGAATGACCGCCCAACTAATTGGTCATTCGAATCAGACAGCTAGCCTTGCTCGGCGTCGCGGTGCCGGCGTGCCGGCGATCGTTGCGTGGATCCTTCCGCTGGTTAGCGCGGGGCGGAGAATGGTTTTGCTCCTCGACGCGAGGCTGGCCGCGAGCATGTCTCTGGGGCTCTGAGGGTACGCTTCTTTCGCAACCCTTCTGTGAAGCAAAGCGAACAAGTGCCTCGAGCCGTCGAGGATAATTTGCAATCATACGGTCCGGATTAACGAGTACGCTAGCACGGTACCAGCCCGCCCCTTGTACCTGCACTACTAGGTTAAAGCGCATAGTGTTTTCATTGCTTGTTAGGACGCATTCCGTCCTCGATCAGTAGGTAAGCGCGCCGCCCCGGCGTCCGACGCAACGCAACGTCAGCGAGCTGAGCCTGTCAATCGCTATCCCGGAATCCGCCACCATCCGAGCCAGTCGGCGCGGTCATGGCCACCCAAGCTGATCTCAAGGCAGCCGTCGGCATCAGCACCTCAACGCGGTTTCCGCCAGTGCAGCTCCAGCTAGCAGGCAGCCCGCCCCCTGCCTCTGCCCCTACCGCGCGGACTGACCAAAAGCCAAAGCGGAACCCACATTCCCGATCGACCCGGCCACCCCTCGGTTCTCCTCCGTACGCCGAGGTGATCTGGTTGGTTGGTTGGCTGCTGCTCCTCGTCTGCTGACGCGCGCGACTCAGGCGCCACTCCGGAGCGCGATCTCACCGTACCCACCCCGTCGCCGTCGCGGCGCGTCCCCACGCTACGCGAGGCGAAGCTGCGCGCGAAGGCGCCGAGGAGCGCGGGGCAAACAAACAGGGACGCATCGGCGCATGTTACCGGGTACGGAGGTCGTACGCGCTAGCTCCACCTGGCGATCGCGCGCGTGGTTTCTCACTACTGTGCCATGCGCGCCGCCCAGCTCAGCTCGACGTGCCCAACCGGGGCGACACCGGCCCGTGCCTTTGCAGCTCATCCGCGCGTGTCCGGTTGGAAATCGCGTGCATTGGCACGTTTCTGTACGGTCGCGGAACCCGATCGAGAATTTTGACGCCTTGGTCAGTCGTGAGTCATGACTACGGAGGTGCTGTCGTTGGGCGCATGTGGTCGCTGGCACAGTGCCTTCGGGATGGAAATACGGAGCGGGCGGTGCAGCCAGCACAGTACGTCCCTAGTCCCTACTGCGCGCGGTCAACGCGTCGGCGGTTCACAGTCGACGGTAATCAGCGCGGCAACAAGGTTAAGCACGAATCTGTATCGTGCCTTAATAAAAGTGTGTAGACTTTTCGCAGCCTGTGTAGTTATATGTGTAGCCAGCTGGCCGATGATGCCGTGTTGTCACTGTTGTGTAGGAGTATAGTACGTACAGGCGTCGACTATCGATGCGGCGGCGTAGCTAGCCGGTTAGTATTTGTAATTGTTTGTTCGTGTGAACAAGTTTCTGGTTAGTACATTTGTTTTGGACGAGTTGAGGTGTTGTTGACCGAGTGCTCGTTTCACTCCAAAGAAGATCCTGACCAGGCTAGCTACACACACTAAGAGTATATATTTACTCCTACATTAGTAAGAGTAAGCTAGGCAGATTGACTGGGCAGCATAGGCAATTCAGCATACATCAACTACCTGAGCAAGCTGTCATGTGACACGGTAAACACGTCTTGCGGCCAGAAGCTATCTACAGTCCCTCGAACACTTCGGCGTGCTCGTTGCACAAAGCAGCATCATAACGGCCGGCCGGACCAGACGACCAGTGCAGTTTGCACATCTGTGCAGCTGGGAATGATGACCGGCTAGCTCCCCCGGTGATCGAGCACGCCAGTGGCACTAATTATACTTATCAAGTGTGCGTGCACGCTGATGGCCGACCCCTGCTCATGGTTTATCCTGCCTGCTCCGCAGTCGAGTAAACTCCAAGCGTCGTACAGCCTGTCGCCGCGGACGACGCTCGCTCGCTGACATGCGGCGGCGTACGTAGGACCGGAACTCGCAGGATCCTTCCTTCGCCAATATCCTAGTCGAATTTCCACTGCATTATTGCAATTTGCGCCGAAGATGCTGTATTGGACGAAAAGAAATGCACGGCAAAATCAGCGTGATGTGACGAAATCGTTTTAAAATTGGGCGTCACACGCACAGGCGCACAGCTAAATGAGGCGAGACAAAAGATATTCATAATACTACCAGTGCACAGCCTGATGCGCCCGTGTGTGCCCTATAAATAAGCCATCGGACGATGCGCTTCGCAAACCCGGAAGCCACGCACACCTACCCCAACAGCTAGCAGCTGCCTCTTCTACTTGCGGTTCGTTCAGCGTCGAGCTTGCACTCCTAACCATCGACAGACATCACGCGTCAAAGAAAGAAAGGAATCGTAGCGTCTCTCCGTGCGGCATCATGGTGAAGAACGCGCAGCTGCAGGCGGAGGCGGCAATCAACGGCGCCGCGGGCAATGCGGCGGCGGCGAGGCAGCAGCAGCACGGCGGGAAGAGGCAGTACAAGGGCGTGCGCATGCGGAGCTGGGGCTCGTGGGTGTCGGAGATCCGGGCGCCCAACCAGAAGACGCGGATATGGCTCGGCTCCTACTCCACCGCAGAGGCCGCCGCGCGCGCCTACGACGCCGCGCTGCTCTGCCTCAAGGGCTCCGCCGCGGACCTCAACTTCCCCGTGCACCTCCCGTTCCACATCCCGGCCGCCGCCATGTCGCCCAAGTCCATCCAGCGCGTCGCCGCCGCGGCCGCGGCCAATGCCTGCAGCCCGTTGCAGCAGGGCGCCGGGCCCGCGTCCTACCCTGCAGCCGCGGCGGCCATCAACGACGCCGCCAGTCATCCGCCGTGCGGCTACGGTGTCGACAGCGCGTCGTGGGGCGTTAGCTCGCCGGAGACCGTCATCACTGACCACCAGTACTGCGAGACGATGATGGCGCGCGACGACGGGATGATGGGCGACGTGGACTACGGCTCGCTCGCGGACATCGAGGCCTTCCTGTTCCAGTCGCCCAAGTGCATGGAGTACGGCATGATGGACCCATGCAGCACGTTCTTCGCGCCGGCGCCCATGGCGGCCGATTGGGAGGAGGAAGGTGAGATCGACCTCTGGAGCTTCTCCTCCTGCAACTGATCGATCCGGCTCAAACAAAAAACGCTCGATCGTCAGCTGACAAAGTCCGACAAAGTCCCAAGTGATCAATCATCCATTTCTCGTCCCCGCGACACTGACTGAATTAATTACTATTTCCTCCGTGCGTGACCAAGAATTGGTTACGCTACAATTAATAAGCGTTTATATACCGCGAAGGATTATTCGATTCGTACTCCAGCAAATGTAGTTGATTATTGTAATAGGTTAATTGTGCAATTGCGCGGGCGTTCATGGAGCTACATGTTTTGAAGCAGCTTTCCATGGAGCCAACCTCCTCTCAGTTGCATGCCATATGCTATAATACTATGTGTAGGACCTGTTATTCTGCAAGTTCAAGTAATGGATTTACGCATGATCAAATGCTCCTGCTTGTGTCCAAAGCATTGTCTCCTTTTGCAAGGTCATTTGTTGGATGAATGCAGAATCTAGCAGTTACAGGATTTCTGGGATCATGGCGACTAAAATGGTGGGCCATATATGACATGGGCCCTAAGTGGACTTCCGTATTCTGTGATCGATGACCGCCTCATCAGTGCATGCACCTTTCACGGTCGTAAATATTTGTTCCTTTTACGACGAGCTGCTGCAAAGGAGATGGATTATGGTCAAAACTCAGAAGCAACAGAAAATTTTATTTTCCCAACTATTTATTGGTCACGGAACCGATAGTGGAAACAAAAAAAATATAGTCGTCCAAGTCAGCTACAGTTCGGACCGGACCCGACCCGACCCGATACAACTCGTCCGGCCCCCGACCCGTTGCATTGTGACTGACGCGTGGGTCATGCAGGCCCACGCGTCAGTCACTGCTGCACGGCAGTCGTCGACAACCGAAAAGCCGAGGCGCTCCAGGCGTTCGTTCCCCTCTTCAGCCCTACTACCGGCTACCGCCGCCGCCGCCGGGAGCCATGGGATACACGAAGGAACAACTGCTCGCGCGCCTCCAGGTCGGTAACACCACCCGCGCCACTGCGACGTCCCTGATCTCCCTCTCTCGCTGTCGCTCCAACCATCTCTGTTTTTTCGGCCGCGTCGCGTCATGGCCTTGCAGTTGAGCTAGATTGCCCTCGCGGATGCTCTTGTGCTCCTGGTTGTACCGTAGATGCTTATATTCATATTGATCTTGCTCGGAGTTAGCTATATCGTAGCGTGGAAAATGTGGTTAAGTAAAAGCTGTTGGGGATTATGAAGGTGAGGATTTCGCACTATGGTTCGTAAATCAGACTGAAATTGCGCAGTTGTAGTGAGCATTGCAATAACCTAGGTTATAGGAGTTACTTAGTTTGCTCTCTAGGTTCACTGTGGAAGTGTGGAACGACCCATATAGGGGCATAGGGCTCATTTGGTGTTCTTGTCTTCTGCAGGAGCTTAAGATAGATTTCACCTGCTACAGTCACCCTGTCGTATTGACGGTCGAAGAACAGGTCAGTGAATCTAGAAGGCCATGTTTTTTCTGCAATGGATTCCGATTCATTTTTTATGCTTGCTAATAATTTTGCTATGCCAGAAAAAATATGTTGGACATCTAGGAGGTGCTTTGAGTAAGAATTTACTTCTGAAGGTATGTGTTTTGCATCTAATGGGCAATTACCTGATAATTCTATTGATTGAGCCACCTGTTTTCATGGCTTCATGCATTAATTTAATACTCCTGATTTCTTTCTTACAGGACAAGAAGCATCGGTTATATGTTGTTTCAGCCCTTGAGGGCACCAAAGTTGACATGAAAAGTAGGTGAAATTCCTTGATCATTCCTCTTATATGATTCATTTTTAAGCATTTTATTGACTATTTATTTGACCATTGCAACATAGTTCTGTCCCAGCGGCTTGGTTTGGGGAAAAGCGGTCTTCGAATGGCACCCGAGGAAAACTTGCTCCAAGTGCTTCAGGTCAAATATCTATGTGATTTATTTTTTAAAAAAAATCAAACGTTTCTCTTTGGAATCTAACCTAAGTAATCGTAGGAGCAATGAAGTAAAAAGATAGTAGTGCATCTTTGTGTTCTTTATCGCTTAAAATAAACAGGGCCAAGGGAGTATGCTGCTAAAAATATCCTGTACTTTGCCAGGCTCATTGTAAACCATGTCAAGGGAGTTTGTTGCTATTTAGGTTACGTGCGAGGAGCTCTGCTTTTGTGTAGGGCGTTCCATCATTATAAATGGTGTAATCACAATATTTTTATTCATTGGAAGTTTAATTAATTGAAGTAAGCTCAGCAATTTTTGGTTTGTACTTTGTAGTGTGGATGAGTTCCCCAGACTAGGATGCATATCCTGTTTTTTAATTATTACACATATCTGAGACTTGTTTTCTTTATATTAGCTTCCATTTTTTGGTTCATACTCATTGAGGAGATCATGAAGGCTTTAAGTAGAGTTCTATTTGGATAGTTTGATCATCAAATTTGTGTTACTATTTTTCCTAAAAAAACGTTGATATGCCTTTCTCATTTATTATGTCCAGGTGCCCTTAGGGTGTGTTACTCCGTTTGCGTTAATAAACGAGTCTACAAGGTATGGGTTGTCATTGGACTATTATTTTACTGTGAGGTGTTACAAATGCCACTGATGAAATATAACCTGCTTGAGTGCTTAAAATATTCTCCTCTTTTAAAACTATTTGTTTTCGTGTTGTCGATGCTTCTATCTCATAGTTATCTGGACTGTACTCTATATATTTGATGCTTTCAGATTACTTTTGTGAGTAATTTGTTTGACTGATCTAGAACTGTAATTTTGTTGGCAGTGCTGTTTCCCTATTACTTGATCAAGGTTTCAAGTCTAAGCACAGCTGTTACTTCCATCCACTGACAAATGATGTTACAATTGGTATGAATTTGTATAAAACTTCTTAACACATGGTGTACCATTGTTTTACCTGCTTATAATTTGTAGTTACTGTCATGCGGGGACAATTTTAAGCCATTCATGCTGTCAAAACCCAGCAATTTTGTGGAAGGTGCACTAATGGCATATGCATGTCTGACTTAATGTTATTTTTTTGGCACAAAGAAACTGACCCTTCCATCTGACCTATGATCCTATTTATTTCCTCAGCTCTTAGCTCAAGCAATCTGGACAAGTTTCTCATCTCCATTGGGAAGCAACCAGCTTATGTAGACTTAGAGGTAATACTTGCAGTCTTGGGTCATCAGGGTAGGTTTTCGATTATACACTTGGCACGCGTTCTAATATTACTGTTTTGATCCAGGCTTCACCTGTTGTGGGTAAGGATAGTCCTCCTGATCTCGCACATCTTGTGCCATCAGATACCCCAGTCTCAACCGAAAAACCAGTTGAGAATGTGACATCTACTAATGTTACTTATCAAAATAATGCACCCAAAGAGATAGGTAAGATATTGTTCACAACGTACTTCTTTTAAGTGTTTATGTGTGGTTGTTTGCTCTCTCGAGTGTCGAGTGTTGACTGTCTCCATGTAAACTATGCCATTTTTTAGCTGTATGTAATGCTGAATCAACAATATTTAGATGAGTTGTCAGCCTTGTTATTTGGGCTCACAATTGTTTGATTATCATTTAGTCGAGTGGATGTTCCTTTAGTGTACTCCATTTACTATTAAACGTCAGGGAAAGTGCTATTGGGGAGTCTGAAACATCCATGAGTTAGCAATATAATGTTTATCGCCACCTTCAAAGAAACCTAACAGTAGTGTTCTGGTCACATTCCAGTCTGCCATCAGAAAAGAATGTTATGTAGCATCTGTCGCAAGATATATTTAGGGACTCACCCAATCCTGTTCAGACATGAAGTTAAAAACTGTTATCTTGGGGATATATCTTGTAATATTTGATATGCATTTGTTTATGTCCTTGAATCGTGTCATGAGTTGTTACTTGTTTTAATACACAGCTTTGATGATCATTCTAAAATGATGAATTTGACTTCTGAAGAATAAATTGAATAGTTTATAGTATCCGGCCTTGTAAACATCATAGTGCAAATGGGTGAAGCTATTTTCTTCTTGTTTATTGTTAAGCCTATACAGTCTATACTTATAAACTTGCATTTTATCTGTAATTTTACCTGAGCTTATTATTGTACTATCAAGTTCAAAAAGTTGAGCATGACATATTTCACCCTGATCTGAAGGGAAGGCCAAGCCCAAAGTTCAGTGCAAGGGCACAGAAAGTTCGCAGAGCAAAGTAGATAAACCTAACAGTGCTGTCACCGTTGAGAAATGTGTAAATGATGTGTTTGACACTTTCATGTCCCCATTGTTCCTGTCTGAGGTTATGAGCTTTATTTCTTTCTCTATTTTTGTTGTTGGCATTCTTTGTTCTGTGATTAATATTGCCCTGCAGGTATCAAAGAAATTGAACCTTACGACAGAAGAACTTTCTTCCAAATTAGATTTTGATGGTCTTAAGGGACTAGTCACTCCACATCTGGAGAGCATAATGGTTAGTTCCTTGCTAGTATTTCTGTAGCCCATGCCTTTGATATCGATAAGCATAATGAACTCTGATATTTTCCTTGCAGATGGGTCTAAATAATGCATCATACACCGCAGGGTTTGAGGCCGGTTTCGAGACCATGCTCAATAGTGGTTTAAAGGGCCGCCCCTCTCAGAGATAAACTGAATAATATGATACAAAAGAACTTGGGTCCTGTTTGGATGTCATGGTTTTCGAAAACCTTAGCATTGTGAAATTATGGTTTTAGAATCAAAGCCCATCGATACCTTAATACTATTAAAAGCTAGAGGTTTTTGCCGTTTTGAGATAAACCATGAGATTGTTGACTACTATAGTGTTTTCAATAGTGGTTTAAGCTGGTGGAATGTTCTGCGGGCAAAGAAGCACTCGGACGCAAATGCAATTTTGGCGTGTAGTGGACAATTTAAAAACTGTTTCCATTTATATATACTGGCCTGTCGAAAACAATAGCGCCATTTCAAGTCTTCTCTTTGCTGATGACAGCCAATGCTAGTTCTATACAATCTAAGTGGTCCATGCGACGCTGCGAGCGCATCAATGTACATGCAAAAAAGGCGAACATCGAAACATGGCCTTGTTTAGGCCTTGTTCGTTTACGCAGGAATGGCCTGGAACGCGTCCCATTCCAGGTGGAACGAATACCGGTCTGGCTCGGAACGGCCGTTCGTTTCAGCCCAACCAGGAACGAAATCCGGGCCGGCTCGGCCAATCCGTGCGCAGCCCATCCGGATCGAAACCACTCTCGATCGAAACCTAATCGCTCGACGAAACTCGTTGCCGCGGCGGCTCCAGGCGACGGGCGCGGACGAGGTGCCGCGGCGGCGCCGCTCGCACCAAGAGAACCGGCGGCGACGCGACGACGGCAACCCAGACTCGTCCACCCGACGTCCTCTCCCGGTCGCCTGTTTTTTACCGGTAACGTCCTCCTCTACTGTTTCTTGGATCTTGACCTCGCTGCCTCCATTCCGACGATGTCGGGAGTGACGGTACGCGGTGCGTTCGTCGGCGAACGGATGTGCTGTCGCCCTCCAGCTGCTACGATCCATGGGAAACTCGAAAGAGTAGAGGTAGTTCTGCAGCTCCAGATGCGTGATTGGCGGTACCCTGTCGCACCACTTGAGCAGCTGCACGATTTCATGGCTCGGGATCTCGTCGGCGTCAGCCATGATCAAGACGTCGCCGGCAACAATCTCTGACCTTCTGATCAGAACATCAAGTGCACGACGGTGGTAGGCCTCTACATTGAAGGGCCGTCCGGTAGCAGTAGCACCCGCAAGTTGAGATAGAACAAAGGAGAAACTCAGATCTTGATAATTCTCATTGACAATAGGTAACACAACGCTCTAAACAAAGATCCAGAATACGTTGACACACCTTCCAGAACACAAAAGCGTTGTTCTGCATTCCACAATATGTTGGCGCCCTTTTGTGTTTTGGCACAATACGTTGGCACACCTTCCAGAAGGAGAGGTGGTAGGAGGACTGTTCAATATGCGTAGCATAAGCTGTCTGCTACCATAAGACAAGAAAGTGTCGGTTCTGATAAGACTTGTAGGTTGTTGAAACTGTCAAAACTCAATGTAGTCCGTGCCTTTTTGATTCAAGAAAGGGTTTGTTAAACATTCTTCTGCATTTTTTCAAATTATGGTTAATTTTTGTTTTAATGAAATCAGAAGTGAAGTCAATTAGTTTATTGAAATCAGAACTTGGTTGTAGAGTTATTATTTTGATCATAACTTGGTTGTAGAGTTACTGAAATCAGAATTGAAATCAGAAGATTGAGTGCTTAGTTGGTCATAGTGGAACTTGGTTGATGTTTGATTTGCTTGTAGAGTTACTATTTTGATCTTTTAAAAGAATTTACGGCTCTAGGTTGAACTGTGTAATGGCAGTGGGTTTTGCTGACATGGGGTCTAGAACTTGGACTATTTCTAGTATTGCACAGTGATGGCTTGTGCAGATTTTTTATGAGAATCTTTACTTTCCCATATGCTGAGAGCATGATATGCTTATGCTAGAAGTTTATGATCACGACATTTTCAATAGAGTAAGTTCCATTGAAGGTTTTCATTGTATTACTAGCTGAGTGGTTTTGTCAACTGCAGATGTACTTGTTGTAACTATTTCACTGTTTTCAGTAGGATTACATGGGACGGTGTATCCTGACTTTAACCAAGGTTTTGTTGGAAGAAGATTACGCCCAAAGCTTCAAGTTGGAGGGCGCAAAGAGTGGGAAGCTGAACTTGCATGGGTGCACGTCTAATTTTTGGGTCTGAGGCTCAATTAGGTCTAGTTTGAATTTGTTTGAATATGCTGTGAGAACACAACTCTAATGTATGAATGATGTGTGAACATAGCCCTAATGTGTGGCCCTGATGCATGGTTTGTTGATTTGTTGCTTGTCGGAATCTTGAACCTGTGAACTTGCTGTCTCGTTGATTTGTTGTTGTCTGAAATCATAAACCTGTGAACCGAACAGTTAATTTGTTGCTGCTGAATTAATTCTGGCCAGAAATGATGTGTCATCAGGCTTGAGTGATACATCTGGTTTAACTTAATCCTGGTCTGGAATGGAAACAACCCAGGAATGAAATCAGTGCAACCCCACGAACGAGGCCCTATGTTGCTACGACGTCTTGAATTTGCTCTGTTTCTTTGAAAAGATGAGAGGTCAACCAGAAAATCTTTGTTCGACTCAGTATTGTGTAGAATGTAAACTCACAGGATCATGCAACTTGCTCACTGAATTCACGGAAGTCAATGTTATCTGAATATCATGGTACATACTCCTACATAATTGACTGTACATGAAACTGCCACCAATTTGACGTGTTCCTTTGCCTACGTGCGTAGTTACATACCCTTTATAGGAGGCTCGATTTCATTTTCGCTAAGCCATGCATCTCCCTCTCATGAGACTTTCACCATTTATGTGGAACATCCTGAAGTAGCATAAATCTTTGCCAGGGGCGCACGAGTTACCTGCCTATGCCAACATAACACAGATTAGCGAGCATCTTTGCCTTCTTTGCTGTCAGGTTGCTAGGCTAGCACATGGCATTTCTGTAGTAGGAAGAGAATCAGCGGTGAGATCACTTAACTGAGCATGGAGTAAGGGAGTCATCTCTATGTGAAGAGCTATATAAGAAACAGAGAGCGACACCATGCGTAGAACGCTGAAAAAAAGTTAAAAAAAAAACTCGAAAACGAGGAGAAAAGTTAGTTAAACCGCAAGTTAAATTTACTGTTGAATTATTTTGCGTACTCCGACATATCTTGCACATCTTTGATGTACAGATGGTTCTAAATTTTCCTCAGACTATGAAGGAGAAGATGAAGACGCAGGTTGCCACAACGGCAAAAGACTGAAGTGCCGTCAAGTCATTACCGCCGGCGTTGACTGCCTCCTGCCTACGACGCCGCCCGTGCTCCCACTCGTCGTCGGAATCGTCCAGCCCCCGCGGCGGCCACAGCCACGAGAACGGCCCCCACCTGACCGTCGTAGGTTGCTCTCTGAACCGCTCCCGGTTCCTATTGCCAACGCCGCTGCCGCGAGTTGAGGCGCCATAGCTGCTGCTGCCGCCGCCGTTGGTGTCGGACGCGTCACCAGGCAGCTCGTACCGGCAGACCGGGCACGTGTTGTGTAGGCGCAGCCACGGCACGATACAGTCCGAGTGGTACACGTGCTTGCAGGGCAGCTGGCGCGCAGCCTCCCCGAGCTCGAAGTCCTCCTTGCACACGGGACACTGCGAGCCGTCCGCCAGGTGCGTCCCGTTGATCCGCACCGTCGGAAGCGAGTCGATCGCCGACGACGCCGCAGGCGGCGGCCCGGGTTGGTCGTTCTGGGTGAGCTCGTCGATCAGTCCGTTCAGGTTGGGTCCAGTGAAGTAGTCGCCCGGGTCGATGGCCGGGGGCGTGGACGGCCGCCGCGCCACCGGCGGCGGAGGCGGGGAGGGTACGCGTCGACGAGGAACTGGAGTCGGAACCGGCGCCGGCGCGGGCGGAGGCTGGCGGAAGGCGCGCCCCGGCACGGTGGTGCTGTGTTCCCCGCCGTATATCACCCAGCGTCGCGGTTCGCCGTCGTGCTGGTGCTGCGGGTGGAACGGGTGCGGGACGAAGTGCGGCGGCGGGAGCGCGGGGAGCGCCGGCCGGTCGATCTCGTGCAGGAACCGGCCGAAACAGCGCGGGCAGAAGACGTCGGTGGTCGGGTTGGAGCTGATGCGGATCGCGCGGCCGCACTGGTAGCACCAGTACATGCGGCACGTCCGGCGCCGCGCGCCGCCGTCCGTCGACGACATTGCTTGGACGGGCTGATCCGCTGGCTCGAGAGCGCTTGCTTGGGTTGGATGGCAGGCTTGGGGAAGGTCGAGAACTGTGCGTGCGGCGAGGATGGTTTTAAAGCGACGCGACGGGGAGGTTTGGATGATTGGTTCGACGGGGAAACTGAGGTGAGGCAGGGAAAGAATGGCTTTGCGTTGAGACGAAAGCGATCCCGCAGCGAGGTGAGGTGAGTTTTCGGCTTCGGCGCCGGTGACTTGAGCACAGTGGCAACGCGCTGGCTTGCTTGCCGGCCAGGAGGAGCTGATCAGCCGCAGCGAAGCAGAGATGGTGCGAGTGGCCAAGTAACTGTGGACGGCTGGCTTGGTCGTTTGGGCGTGCGAGGGAAATTCATGGAGACTCCCGCCCCAGGTTTCCACGCGCACGATTAGCATTGGACGTGAGATGGGCCTGATCCTCGAATAGCCCATCTGCTGATCTTCATTCGTGAGCCCATAACGGAGCCGAGTCTAGCACTTGGGCCGAATTGGTGGTACTACGTAGACCGATCGGCCGAAGCTTGGACCGCGGGGGACCGTCGATGGGGTCATGGGGCAGCTGGTCCCGCGAATATTTTTTCTGCGCGCCGAATTCAGACCCGTGTGGGTCAAATGGACGGCCGGAACAAAGCTGTCCCGTCGCGGGGCCGCCGTGGAATATTCACCTAATCATCCACATATTCTCATTAACTTTAATATTATTATTAAAATTACAAAATTAGCGTTTCATTTTCTTTTATAAAACCAGTCCAATTTCACTCTAAAAGGACGACTAAGTACATATACATGTCGTCTAACTAGTGAGAGGCATAGCATCACGTGGCAAATGGTTATGTATGAATACTCCTTTGTAACGTAAAATTTTATAATAATTAGTTTAATTTCAAATAATATAAGATGATTTTGTACCCCGTCTAAAAAATGTGCAGTTGAGGATTTTGGCGTACTCTTCTTCTTTTTTTTTTCCCTTCTTTCGAACGGTTGGTGAAATGGGAGAAACGTTTGACGCATTTCAATAATCACCATGTAAAGAGTACCTTTTGAAACTCGATTTTCAGCCGCAAACAGAGTCACCAACTGAATACCGGGACCCACTAACTCCGACCCCACAGTCAGTGAAACTACCTAGCACCCGCAGCAACCAAAGAGATCTATCGATGCCCTAGCAAGTTGGAAATCACCCCTCCTCCGTCCTCGTCTCCGCCCCCTTGTTACTTCCACGCGACCGCAGAGAGCTCACGGAAAGCTCCCCCTCCCACGCGAGAGACGACGAGCAGTCCAGATCTCTCGGCGGCGATGGCGCTCTCCGATCGCTCCCGCGAGTCGCTCCTCCCGAGCTTCCTCTACTCCTCCGCCGCTCGCTCCTTCACCGCCGCCGGCGCGCACCTCCCCGTCTCCGCCCCGGCCCCGGCCGCGGCCGGAGGAGCGGCCGGCGTGCCGATCTCGATCCAGGCGCCCAAGGAGAAGATCGAGATGTACTCGCCGGCGTTCTACGCCGCCTGCACGGCCGGTGGGATCGCCAGCTGCGGGCTCACCCACACGGCCGTCACCCCGCTCGATCTCGTCAAGTGCAACATGCAGGTGAGCGGCTAGTCGCCTAGATCTGTGGCCTCGTTGCTTTCGGGCCACCATTTCGGTTAAGATTGGCATGGATCTGGCTGGTTGTTGTTGTTTCGATGCGTGATGTGGTAGTTGCGTACTTACGATCTCCATTTCAGTACGTCGTGATCTGGATGCATAAGTCTAGCATCGCGCTGTCGCCACCATGCGCATGTATTTCGTCCTTTGTTAACTAAGGCTGCTTTTATCCGTCGTTTGTGCTCCAGACGTACTCTTCTTTTTAGTTGGTGTAGTTGATGATGAATAGTTCCGCTTGATAGGTATGCGGCTTTTAAATTGATTGCTGAGTGCTGCAGGTACCCTTCAACATTTATTAGCTCTTCAAGTACTCGAAGTGAGGATCTATGCCCAGAGTTCTAGATGTCTTAATGTCATCAGTTTACTGCAACCTTATGAGTAGTTCCTGTGTTGATGTAATTTTTTATTCCACCTCGTGATGCTCGCTGTTAGCTTCTGGAATTGATAATTAAGGGATTCCACCTCGTGATGTACTTTTTTTTTTTGCACTGGGCCACTGGCCTAACATTCATCTTCTACAGTAGGCTAATTTCGTATATGCATTACGACTTATGTGATCAGATTATGATACAAACTAAATTGATGTGCAGTTCTATTTTTATCAACTCAGTTGATATACAAATCATGTTTGGAGTCAGACAGACCATAATATGCAACAGATCGATGGTTTTTGTGGTATCTGATCTTGTTTCATCTGTGTTAAACCAATAGGCACACCCTAGCATGAAGTGTGAAGAAATGCAAATAGCTGTGGCAACTGAATTATTTTCTCTAATTTAGGTCATATAGTGGCCAGTGTTTTAGTTATTTAATATTTTACCTTGATATTGAATTTAATGTTGGTGAACACCCAAATTTCACTCCCTTTACAGTGGGGGCGTGATTAGCTATGTTCTCTACATAATGACTTGTTATTTATCTCAGATTGATCCAGCGAAATACAAGAGCATCACATCTGGTTTTGGCGTCCTGTTAAAGGAGCAAGGAGCAAGGGGCTTCTTCAGGGGATGGGTGCCTACCTTGCTTGGATACAGTGCTCAAGGGGCTTGCAAGTTTGGTTTCTACGAGTTCTTTAAGAAGTATTACTCAGATATTGCAGGGCCAGAGTATGCCGCAAAGTACAAGACCTTAATCTACCTCGCAGGATCTGCTTCTGCTGAGGTAATTGCTGATGTGGCTCTCTGCCCCTTTGAAGCTG
>BCLG01001439.1:0-24571 GCA_001602295.1 Zoysia matrella | reverse complement strand
AGTAAAGGGAACCCATATTTCTGCTTTAGTTTTATACCTTTAGCTCTCTGGTTTCTGGGATTTAAATCTGCATGAGAACCCTCCCCCCTCCCCTCCCAAAAATAAAAACTAATTTCCCCTAATCTCTTGTTCTCAGTAGTAGTCCTCTGTATATTTTGTTATCAAACATCTTAGGTTTCCTGATAATTAGAATCTCTTTTTACCATGGCATGGACTGATCCACAGTAGCTTTTGTAGCCAATATAGAGTATTTCCTAACCAGGGGTTTCATAAATTAGCAGACTAAATTTTCACCACTAAGTTATTGGAATGCCTGTGCTTATTTCTTTTGCTTTATTCTTTCATATGTAATTTTTATTTTGTACTCATCTGTTGAATATTTCCTTGATTTATTCAGATACCATGATGAAGTTTGCTTCATTTGAGACAATTGTTGAGATGATCTACAAGCATGCTGTTCCCACACCGAAATCTGAGTGTAGCAAGCCTTTCCAGTTGGGTATCAGCTTTGCTGGTGGTTACATTGCTGGTGTCTTCTGTGCTATTGTTTCTCACCCAGCAGACAACCTCGTCTCTTTCCTGAACAATGCCAAGGGTGCTACAGTTGGTGATGTAAGCATATTTCAGCTATTACCTCAGCCTTTATCTTGCTATGTTGTTATTAGCCATTAGTTGATGGGTATTGGTGCTGTATTCTTCCAGGCTATTAAGAAGATGGGCCTCGTGGGTCTTTTCACCAGAGGACTTCCTCTTCGTATTGTCATGATTGGTACCCTTACTGGTGCTCAGTGGGGAATTTATGATGCTTTCAAAGTCATGGTTGGACTGTAAGTATCTGACCTTTTTAATTGGTTTCTACAATAGCCATTTTCTTTTGAATGTCCAGTTGATTATTTATTTTGTTTCCCTTTTCCAGCCCAACAACTGGTGGTGTTACTCCGCCACCAGCCACAGCCGCCGCAGAGGTTGAGTTGAAAGCCAGCGCTTGATTTATAAGTTTGACATGTATTCTTGGAGAGAGAATCTCTGGTGGATGAGATTGTATCAATTACTTTGAGTCCAGTAGCTAAATCTTTTGCCCTTTTGTTAATGGATGATTCTTCTGTCATCCCTTTGATGAGAGGAACTCATTAAACAGGTGAGAGAGGTCTTTTTGGCCCCCGGAAAATTTGCTGCCTGATACATAATAATTGTAGGACAGCATGGCTCTTCGAGCTAAGGTTTTGTTATCTACTATACTGAGGAATGCTCACATCATGGTGTTTCCAGTAAGCACACCATTCAATTTGTGCTGCTTGTTTTGTGATGTGCACAGCTTATGTGGATGATTGAAGGTTTCACGGTTATCGTATCAGTCTTGGGAAATCCAAGGCTGTTATCGGTTTATGCGATGCTGCTGTAGAATTTTGTCAACTTGAGATCGGACGTTTGACGCAAACAAGGATTGCTGTCAGCTTGAGAGTTTATATGATTTGATTGTGGTGGCACCTGTGTGTTGGGGGTACAATTTTTAGTTCTCTGAAGCAGCAATTTGAATCTGACGAGTTAACATTTCTGCATCATCAGGCCGGTGAAGCTGCGTTAGCCTTATGACATACCGCGGTGGTTGACTTTGCAATGCGGCTTGTGATGGTGCAAGTCAACAGACGGTGCATAAGATTCTTCTATAGAAAACGTGCTGTTTACTCTCTTCAGGATCATTATTTTTGATATTTTAGATATATTAACTTTAAAGTGGTTAAGTTTAAAAATGTGAAAATTATATGAATAGATTTATTTTTAAAATTTCTTTCATAAAAGTATATGTATGTTATTTTTAAATAAAAATTTATAGAAAAAAATAAAAATTAAAGTTGCATTTTTAAAACTGTATCATAATTCAAAACATCAAAAAAAATATGAGACCCGAGAAAGAGGAAGTAGAAGCTAATGTGCGCGCAGCCACTCCTGCGGCTCGGTGGCGCCTCATGAAGAACCCATTTTTTCGGAGAGAAGGTGCGTACAGGTGACGTTGAGCGAGGGGGAGTGGCCGGGGGCGACGGCGTGGGTCACCGGCAACAGAAGCGCCGGCGATTGTTGGCTCAGTGTCTTGCACACAAATTGTGCGGCACGGTTATCGCGTGCAGGAATGACGAAGCTCCCCAGCAGCTTGCCCGTTCTTCCGCTGCTCTGCAAGCTTTCACCATGAGTCTGACTGCCCTGCACGCAACTGAACTTCGCCGGCCGTCGACGCGTACGCCACCGTCCACTCCATTCCGTAGCCCGTACAAGCGAATGCGTGCAGCGCCTGATGCATGCATCTAAAGTCGCGTGGATCAGGAATGGCCAGCTCGCTTGATCCGCAAAACCAATAAGCCGGCAATATTCTGCGACAAGTTGCTCCTGGAATAAAGTTACAAGTTGCAACCACGAAAGGAGATATGAAAAACAACGCCCCGGAGCAAAATTCATCACCATGTCCCCGGCGAGCGCACCGGAATCGGTCATTGTTTTGCTCTACATGGGACGATGCTTCTATACACCATGGTAACCCTGAAACATCTATGGGTTCAAAACTTCAGGTCCTGATGCTCAGATGAGAGCGAGGCAACGAGACTTTACGCTGACAAGCTCAAGCTGATCTAGGAACGAGTCCGGCTCATTTTCGGCTGGTCTCCATGCGGCCATGCCCGTGCAAGTCTGCGTTCAAATTTGGAGTAAGTAATCTATACTTACAGAGTTCAGAGCAGATTTCTGTTTGGTTTTTGCATCCACTTGCGAACTGCACCACTTGCAATCTGCACCAGATGCAAACCGGCGAGAGCATGTGCCCTGACGCGTCGCCTCCGGGGGATCTGGGACTGGGGTGCGGGACATCGTGCGCGCTGGATGAGGCCGGAGCGACAGGAATGCCGCATGATGAAACAGACACGGCTCTCGCACGATTAGAAGTACTTCCTCCTGATTAAAAAAAATACTTTCTCCGTTCTATAAATACTTCCTCTTGATTAATAATATATAATTAATAATATTTTATCATATAAAAAATTATATTTTTAAAATTCATTATGAAAAAAACTTTCATAAAAAATATATTTTATATTAAAAATTATGTAATTTATCTAGATATTATTAATAAAACTTAAAAAAGTTTAACTTGATTCAAATAAAAAAATGCTTATATTAGTAGAATATCTGGCCGGGGGGAGGTGGTTCCCGGGTTGAAATACTAGAACGCCATCGGAACAAATCAAACAGAATCGGCATCGAGATCATCAGCCGATAGGCTTCCTAATGACAATCATCAAGAGACCTGCTTATCGTTTTAAAAATACTACTCCCTCCGTTATAAAATAAGCGATGTTTTTTATTTTTTGAAATCAAAATTTGAACATTCATCTTATTTAAAAAAATACGAAAATAATAAAAATAAATAAATCAAACTCAAAATATTTCTAATAATAAATCATTTCACAATTAATTATTTTTCACAAAATTTTTAAATAAGACAAAAAAAAGATATTTGAAAATTAAAAAACACTCATCTCGTTCCAGACATCGTGTCCCTGTGGTGAATCCATGCTGATCAGCTTGGAGAAGGTGTGGCCAAAAGTTTTCTGTTTTTTTAATACAAATGTAATGTGAACAAGTGTACCGTTCATGTGCCGCCGATTCGCGCGCCACGTCCAGACACACCCGGTGCCGGCATCACCTTCACACCGTAAACTAAAGCGGGAACGAGACAGGCGGCCGCAGCTGCACGCCGACGCCGCAGCGCGGGCCGCAAGTCATCGTCGCGTTGCATTATTTTTTGCGTCTCCAGATCCCACCCCCGGCCAATGGCTTTCGAGTCAACTCCCCCACCGCAACACCCACCACCACCTCCCCTGCCTCCGGCCCTGCCCCGCCATGCCATCGTCACGCACGCCTCCCCCACCACCATGCCATGAGCCCGCCGCTCCATGGGCTCAGTCTCATCGATGCGTCATCACCAGCTCCCCGTCGTCTTGCTCCTGCTCAGCGTTGTCTGGTTCCGGGTCCGCGCGGGCAAGGTCGCCACGGAGCTCATCACCCCGGACTTCTCGGCGTCCTACTACCTCTTCATCGACACTGTCGGCGTGTTCCTCAAGTCCAGGAACGGCACGTTCCAGGCCGTGGTGTACAACCCGTCGGGGCAGCAGGAGCAGGCCCGGTACTACCTCGCCGTGGTCCACGCGCCGTCCAAGACCTGCGTCTGGGTCGCCAACCGCGCCGCTCCTATCGTCGACCCCGCCGCCCCGTTGCAGCTCACGAAGCAGGGGATCTCCATCGAGGACCCCAACGGGACGGTAGTCTGGTCCACGCCACCGTTCGGGGTCTCAGTGGCCGCGCTCCGGCTCCACGACACCGGCAACCTGGAGCTGCTCGACGCGAGGAACGCCACGCTCTGGCAGTCGTTCGACATCCCCACGGACTCGATTGTGTCGTCGCAGCGGCTCCCCGTCGGGGGGTTCTTGGCATCCGCTGCGTCGGAATCGGACCTGTCGGAGGGGCGCTACCGGCTCAGCGTGACGGCCGCCGATGCCGTGCTCACATGGATGGGTTCGCTGTACTGGCGGCTGTCGAGCGACGGCAAGTCCATCAAGGACCGCGACGGCGTCGTTCAGAGATTGCTCGTCAACGGAACGGGGCTGTACCTCCTCGCGGAGGACGGCGGCGTCGTCATCCAGGTCACGTTGCCGGCCGCCGAGCTGCGTATTGTTAAGCTAAGCTTTGACGGGAAGCTGCATATCACGAGCTTCGCGTCGGCGACCACGTCGTCGACGTTCGAGGCGCCGGGCAATGGATGCGAGCTGCCACTCTCCTGTGGCGCGCTCGGGCTCTGCACGCCCAGAGGCTGCACGTGCCCTCCTCTGTTCGCGGCGTCGCAAGACGGTGGTTGCACGCCGTCCGACGGGTCCACCGCGCTGTCCGACGGCTCCTGCAACAGCAGCAGCGCAACTGAAGGTAGCAGGCTTCCGGCGTCGTACGCCAGCCTTGGCAATGGCGTCACGTACTACGCCAATAAGTTCGTGCAACCGGACCTGGCCGGCCAGAATATTTCGTCATGCCGGGCGCTGTGCACCAGCAACTGCTCCTGCATCGCCTACTTCTACGTCGACGCCTCGTCGTCCTGCTATTTGGTGCAGCACCCGCTTGGATCCGTGACAAGCGCCAACTCAACCGGTGGCTCGGACAGGCTCGGTTACATCAAGGTCCAGAGCTCGCAATCCCAGGGGTCATCGAAAAGTTCGGCCTCGAATAGCACCCTCGTCGCCATCCTGCTCCCGACCGTCATCGCGTTTGTGCTCATCGTCATTGTCAGTGGCGTCGTAATCAATTCGTGGCGCAAGGAAAAGAGGCGGGCGTCCCGGTCCAGGGTGCTGCAGCTCCGGCGTAAGCGCTCGCCGTCAGACTCAACGCACCTCGTGCGCGAGATTGAAGATGACGGCGGCGATGACATCGTTATCCCTGGCCTCCCGACCCGGTTCACGCACGAGGAGATCGAGGACATGACCAACAGTTACCGCATCAAGATCGGCGCGGGCGGGTTCGGCGCCGTGTACAAAGGCCAGCTCCCCGACGGCTCGCTGGTGGCCGTGAAGAAGATCGAGGGTGTTGGGATGCAGGGCAAGCGCGAGTTCTGCACCGAGATCGCCGTCATCGGCAACATCCACCACGTCAACCTCGTCCGCCTCCGCGGCTTCTGCACCGAGGGCCAGCGCCGCCTCCTCGTGTACGAGTACATGAACCGTGGCTCCCTCGACCGTTCCCTGTTCCGGCCCGCCGGCCCTCTGCTGGAGTGGAAGGAGCGGATGGACGTCGCCGTCGGCGCGGCGAGGGGTCTCGCGTACCTCCACTTCGGCTGCGACCAGAGGATAATCCACTGCGACGTCAAGCCGGAGAACATCTTGCTCGCCGACGGCGGTCTGGTGAAGATTGCCGACTTCGGGCTCGCCAAGTTCCTCACGCCGGAGCAGTCCGGCCTGTTCACGACGATGCGGGGCACGCGCGGGTACCTCGCTCCTGAGTGGCTCTCCAACGCACCCATCACTAACCGCACCGACGTGTACAGCTTCGGGATGGTGCTCCTGGAGCTCGTGCGTGGCCGCAAGAACCGCAGCGAGCGCGTAAGCGGCGGCGGCGGCAACGAAGCGTCCGGTTCCTCGAGCGGCACGACGGGCAGCTCGGCGTCGAGAAGTGACTATTTCCCGCTCGCCGCGCTGGAGGCGTACGAGGCCGGGCAGTACAAGGAACTGGCGGACCCGCGGCTGGAGGGACGCGTGGTGGTCGAGGAGGTGGAGAGGGTGGTGAAGGTGGCGCTGTGCTGCCTCCACGAGGACCCGCCCCAGCGGCCGAGCATGGCGGTTGTGGTCGGCATGCTCGAGGGCACCATGGAGCTGTGGGAACCGCGCGTGCAGTCGCTCGGGTTCCTCCGGCTGTACGGCCGGGGCTGCGCCGGGTCCGCGGCCGGTGGAGGCAGTGATGACATCAACCTCAACCAGATGCGGTCCGGCGGAGACCGGTCAGGGACGACGACATTGACGACGATGAGCGGCTGGCCGTCGTACATGTCGTCGTCTCAGCTCTCCGGGCCAAGGTAGCGAGGAATGGAAACAAAATTGTTTCTAGTGTTAGAATGTACTGTACGAATCAATAGTTCCTTGACCAGATGAATTTTTTTTTGCTGGGAAAAAAGACCAGATGAGATGAGTTTATATGTGTCTCGTCTCCGAGGAAGATCCAGGGCAGTTGCTCACGTGAAGGACTGCACGAAACAACATCCATCTATTCATACGATTTGTGATCCTCTGCTACAGCAACCACGTACTATACCATTCAGTATGAAGGATGAAAAGGTTGTGCACCACAGAGCTGATATCCAACTTCCATCTCTGTCTAAAACTCAGACATGTCATGATGGAGATAAAATTTCTCTATCGCAAAACTATTAATTAACAAAATTGACATTATCTCGTGCATTGTATCGTATTGACCCGACACTATCTTTTATAAGCCATGTTGTATTTGGGTCATGCCAATAATAGAGACCTTGTGTTGGCCCATTTAGTAGGGCCTATCTGACGAAGACAATAAGAAGTCTAGCAATAAAATTCCCTCAAATCTACATATGCATGAGTTAGGAGTTGAGACGGATGCTTTTTTCCCTATGGAATTTTTTTTTCCCGAAAGATCCCTATGGAACTTTTAACATCACAGTAGGAATAGATGTGCTGTTCTGAAGAAATTGCAGTTCATTCTTGCATTAAGCATGGCATGACTTGGAAACTTGGATCGAACGGAGCGCCACATTAGTCGCTGGTGGACTACGTATTGTACCTGGTGGACTACGTATTGCACACCAACTTCCACGGGAAAAACACCATCTAATTAGTCGCGTTTGCCTTGGTCCGGTCATGTACCTTCCCAAGTGCTACTACTACATGAGCAACCATTAGTGATCTCGACGACTTTGGTGAGGTACTGTGCGTAGTATTCAGAACCATTGAGGTAGTACTGCATAGCACGGCCAAAAACACGCGATCCGCGAGGCCCTTGCTTCTTGCCGCCATATCCTCTCACATTTCTTCCGGGTTTCTCCCGTACGTAGCAGGAGCCGCGTATATATATATATATATATACATTGCTTCTCCGTCATCAGTGGGTTGTCCGGCTTACGTGCAAAGGAACTGAGGGATGGAGTTGGAGGCGCACCAGAGCGTGCAGGCGCTGGCGACGTCGCTGGGCCCTCTGCCACCGGAGTTTGTGCGGCCGGAGCAGGAGCAGCCGGGCGCGACCACGTACCGCGGGGCCGCCGCGCCGGAGGCGCCGGTGATCGACATGTCGGAGCCCGGTGCCGGCGCGCGCATCGCGGAGGCGGCGCGGGAGTGGGGCCTGTTCCAGGTGGTCAACCACGGCGTGCCCGCGGCTGCGGTGGCGGAGTTGCAGCGCGTCGGGCGGGACTTCTTCGCGCTGCCGCAGGAGGAGAAGCGGCGGTACGCGTTGGACCCGGCGTCCGGCAAGATCGAGGGCTACGGCACCAAGCTGCAGCGGGACCTCGCGGGCAAGAAGACGTGGAGCGACTTCTTCTACCACGTTCTGGCGCCGCCGGCGATGGTGAACCACGGCATCTGGCCCCGGAACCCCGCCGGGTACATGGAGGCCAGCGAGGAGTACTGCCGCCACATGCAGCGGCTGACGGGGCAGCTGTTCGAGCACCTCTCCCTGGGGCTCGGCCTGGAGAAGGGCGCCATGGCGGAGGCGTTCGGCGGCGACCAGCTCGTGTTCCTGCAGAAGATCAACTTCTACCCGCCGTGTCCGCAGCCGGAGCTCACGCTCGGCCTGGCGCCGCACACCGACATGTGCACGCTCACCATCCTCGTGCCCAACGAGGTGCAGGGCCTCCAGATCTTCAGGGACGGCCACTGGTACGACGCCAAGTACGTGCCGGACGCGCTCATCATCCACATCGGCGACCAGATCGAGGCACTTCTATATATATCTATCCTGTCCGTACGTTGGAAAAAAAAACTGATTCTGATTGACAAGCGCGCAATAACGTACGGGTCTGGGTTGGCAGATTTTCAGCAACGGGGAGTACAAGGCGGTGCTGCACCGTTCGACAGTGAACAAGGAGAAGACGCGGATGTCGTGGCCTGTTTTCGTGGAGCCGCCGCAGGAGCTCGTCGTGGGGCCGCACCCGCCGCTCGTCACCGACGAGAGCCCGGCCAAGTACAAGGCCAAGAAGTACAAGGACTACCAGCACTGCAAGATCAACAAGCTGCCGATGTAACGGACCAGTACCGCTACCGGCACCGCTGGTCATGCCATCCTTGTGCGCTGCGGCCGGTTTGTTCAGTCTGGGCGTCGCATATATCGCTCGTGTGTCGACACGTCAGAAGCACTACATTCGCTAGTACTGTAAACCTTCGTGTCCGCGAATATGAGTCAAAATAAAACTTTAAAGTGCGACGTATTGATATCTCAATAAATAAGTTATTTTAAAGATTAAGATTAATCAGTACATAACTGTTGATTTTACGATGAATTTAATCTTATTGTTTATACGTAATTAAATGTTATATTTGATTGATAATCAAAGTGGAAATTGTTTGATCAAATATAAAAATATTTATACTCATGTACGGAGAGTTTTTTTCCCTTTTTTTAAGGATGCTAGTACTGTCTATTGGATCGACGGGGGCCCAGATTGGTCCAGATGACTTGTTTAAATACTCTGTATGGATCTTTTGGTCATCCTTAAACGCGAGTGGGCCTGCCTGCGAGTACTAATTACAAGATGATGGCTTTGTTGGTCCTCTTGCATAAACGTTTTATTAATGAAATAGGCAAACTGACACTGGGCGATTTGCATACAAACAACAGTGCAAAAGATTCCTCACGATAGAAATACAGTAAGTCCTCCTACAGTAGCAAATATTTCCTTCCTACCTGAGCCACCACTTACACTGTAGAAGCAAGCATCATCCTAGATCGTGGCATACCCTTCCACGACACCACCTCTTATCCAGAGACCAGACGTCAGACACGCATTACCCATACACGCTAACGATGGAGACCCTTTCGTGCTCCGCCTGGTCTGTGTCAATGAGCCGATTTTCCTAGGGCGCACGGATGTGCGGGTGGACCTCCGCGCAGTCCATTCCGCCCCATCAACGATCTCCCGCACGCTGTTGTTTTTTTAGAGAGGTGTTGAAGGAGGAGTTAGTCTGCACATCCGTGCGAGCTGACTTTTTTTTATTAGTCTGTGTCATCACCACTCACTTTTACATTATATATAATGATAAGAGCGATACAAATCTGTAAATCCACCTGGGGCGGCTGGAATAGCGCCTTCATGGCGGACGAACGAGCCTTCATCAGTTTCTCTTTCGGGTTCAACAGTAAGATTCGGCGAGCGACGAGCCTAATTGGATACTGCATGGACTATCATTGCTACTGAGTTGATTACTGAAGTACGTCTCTGATGTGATGCTTTCCGTTAAGTAGAGGAGGCGCTTGCTGGACAACAAGACAATCGTGTGGTTGTACAGCTGGTACTGTGATAAACTGATGGGACGCCAATAATCTGCAGCTGATGACTGTGGAATGAAGATGACCGTGTCGAGAAACTCCTGCGCTTCACACATAGTACTGGAGAGAGAGAGAGAGAGAGAGAGAGAGAGAGAGAGAGAGAGAGAGACCTAAGTCGTACGTCGACGTGGCTTGATGCCGACATGTTCCGCGGCTGCACGTCTGGCAGCCAAGGCATCCCCTTCTTGGAAGCGACGTTCAGCACCACAGTGGCTAGTAGCTACGCTCTGCGTATCGTCATGCGTGTCGTCTTCGTGCAAGCAACGCTAGCCAAGTGTGCGTAGAGGAATCCAACGGTGGTCGATTCTTAGGAGCTGACTCGGTCCTTGTCTGCCATATCGATTCCTACGTGCACCGGACCAAAAAAAATCCGTCCGCAGCTTCAGACAGAGACCGCTTTCACCGCGCCGCGTCTCCGTCCATTGCATCGATCTGCGCCGGATTCTGGCGAGTTCTCGCCGGAGGAGAGCGGCCTGCCCGCGCGTGATAAGCGGAGTGACGACGGAAAGCGGGGCCTCGCGCGCTCGCTGCTTGCACCGGCCACCTATTTCGATTTGAATTAATTTGATATATGTTATTAAAATTTTATTCAGACTCACGTATTATTTATTTGTCGAATTTTATTTGTTATTAACATATTAATTATATATTTTAAAATTTACAAAATTATAATAATATATATCAAATTTTCCGTTTCCATTTCCTTCACCCCGGCCGTGTCTCTCACGTAACGACCACTGGTGAGTGAGTGGTGACCCGTTTCAATCGACGGGACCGATTCGAGCGGACCGGCCAGTGCTGACGCTTACCCATTTTTTTTGGGGGTATCGATATTGCTTCGACGCATAAAATTTCCATGTCACGCCCTTGCTTGCTGGCAATACGGAAGGATCCTTCAAACCTCGGACTTCTCGTTATACAGTGTGTGTGTACCTCTAGTCGGGTTCTTTTTTTTTTCCCCTTGTGTGTGAAACTGGTCGAAGGATGTTGTTGCACCATCATGAATTGAACTGGAACATGTGACAACACTTTGCCTCGTGGATGTGGTGCTTAATTATTGTACAGAGGAGAATGAACCATACACCACTCATCGTCACATTACGAATATGAATTTATTTTTGGGATTCGAATCATTTTTACGAACCTATTCTTTTTGCGTACTCCGTACCTAGAATGCCTAGCCGTGGTTCTATAAGAAAAGAGCAAAAAAAAAAAAAACGTAGAATGTTCAGATAGACCACGGAGCTTTGCACTAATCTAAAGACGTATTGCTGACGTGGCTAATATATCCTTTCTTCGTCTTATTTAAAATAAGTGTTTTTTTAAAATTTTCAAACATCTTTCTTTGACCATTTGTATTATTCAAAAAATTTATTAAAAAATAATTAATTTTATTGCGAAATAATTTATTATTAAAATAACTTTAAGCTAAATTTGTTTATTTTTTATATTTTTTAAATTTTTTAAATAAAATGAATGATTAAATATTGATTTTAAAAAATCAAAACACGTCACTTATTTTAATACGGAGGTAGTGGTGTGTTAAACATAGTTGGTAATGGATATTTTCTCATACTTAGTAAGACACGTGTGTAGCACTCCAAGGCCATCTATATATAGTCAACCTTATGCTTCGACGTATCAGGTATCGGGTGCTCCATCGAAGTATTGGTAGAAGGTGGTCCTAGAAAAATACAGTTTGCAGGGCTTTCGGTTTCTGCAAGTTCTTACTTCTTACAACGCGCCATCGCAATCTTTTAGCTTGTAGCTTGCTCCTGGGTCTCACTCAACTCGCAACCATGCCTGGCACCGATGGATCACAAGGAGAAGGCGGCGGCTTCGGCACCGATTTCTTGGTGCTGCGGCCGGAGAACGCCGGGCTCTACCACCTCGTCCACCTCCTTTCGTCGAGCAAGGTGGCGGACAACGCGGCCGTCGACTGTCCCGTCGGCACCGAGATAGCCGAGTTGCGGCGGCGTTGGGCCGTCTTCGTGTCGCTGGTGGCGCAGGTGCTGTTGCTGCGGGCGAAGAAGCCGGTGGCCCTGCTCGGTAGGGCGACGGAGTACTGGATGAACCTCCTCGCCGAGAATGGCGGCGGCGTCCTCACGCTCATCGTCAAAGCTCTGCAAGGTACCCATAAATCGGTCGAGTCTCCGAAGGTCGCTCAATCCTGTTAAGGTTCATCGATCTTGTTCGCCGGTGCCAGAATTTATTATCTTCTTAAATTTTCATTTCACGGACTCAATTGTCCTTGACGTAGGAATAATATCGTTGTAGAATTAATGAAGATGTGGCAGTTATGCTCGTTTAGCTTTCACCTGGAGTACGTACTGTACTCAGATCCTTCCATTTGTTTCTTCCAGGCATGGACACTCCCGTAATGTAAATTTTGACATGTCATCTTGATATCCCACACTTTTAAAAAGGGATCAAGCGTATTAAGGATTAGAAAAAGCACAAAAAATCAAGTTCAAAAGATGACGTGTATTCCATTTTGTATGCATAGATTCATAACTCATTTTATAATTATGCTTCGCTTCACCAATCCCTTTAGCAAGTATGAATGATACGCTGTCATTTGCTTGCTGCAGAGGACCAGCGTTAATTGATCCACTAACAGTTTCCCTAATAACACATATTACAATTACATGCTATCAAGTCCGTAGTCAAATAATAATAAAAATAAGATACTCATGTCCATATCCAAGACCATTTCGAGAGATGGCGACTTCTCATAATCTTTTCAGAATTTTACGTTCTCTGATCCCACTCTGCTCTTTCTGTTAATTACCAAAGAAAATTATCGCTGACCTCAATTAGAAGAAGAAAGAACTCCACTAATTGCAGTTACCAATCGTTTCAGGGAAGCTAAAATTTCCAGACAGAAAATCCGTTGACTACCTCTCCGGCGCTGGACTATTCGATCCGAGAATCGAGCTAGACACGAAAATTAAGCCAGGGGATAGCAACTACCACGCTGCTCTATCAGTCATGGCTGCAAAGCTAGCCTACGAGAATGACCTAGTCATACAAAATGTTGTTGAGAAACACTGGCAGGTGAAAGACATTCACCTCATCCAAATTCAAAACCATTTACAGCATCAGAGGCATCTGAATTTGTTGTGCTAATTGTTCAGATGAAATTCGTGGCGTCCTACAACTGCTGGAATGGTGAGAACCATGGATCGACTTTGATGTTGAGCAAAACCCAAGCACGCATGCGATTCTGAGGTTCGTCACCACTGTTTTTCTCTAGATTTTCAACACGACTACACGACCCAGGCGTACATGTTCGCCGACAAGCCGGCGGACGCCAGCCTCGCCGTGGTGGCGTTCGGCGGCACGAGGCTGTTCGACACGGAGCAATGGTGCGTCGACATAGACTTCTCGTGGTACGACATCCCTGGGGTGGGCAAGATCCACGGCGGTTTCATGAAGGCGCTCGGGCTGCAGCGGCACGGCGGCTGGCCTCGCGACGTCGCCGATCACGACGGCGACGACAAGCGGCCGTTCGCGTACTACGCCATCCGCGAGCGGCTGCGGAGCTTCCTGTCCGAGAACGCGCACGCTCGGTTCGTGGTCACCGGGCACAGCCTCGGCGGCGCGCTCGCCGTGCTGTTCCCGACCATCCTCGCACTGCACCGGGAGGACGCCATGCTGGCCAGGCTGCACGGCGTGTACACGTTCGGGCAGCCTCGCGTCGGCGACAAGGAGGTCGGCAAGTTCATGGACAGGTACCTGGTGGACGAGCTGAGCAGGTACTTCAGGTTCGTGTACGCCAATGACATCGTGCCGAGGGTGCCGTACGATGACGCTGCGTTCCAGTTCAGTCACTTTGGGGTCTGCCTCTACTTCGACAGCCTCTACAGAGGACGGGTCTGTTTTGCACTTGAGTACCCTGTTTTTTTTAATCAGGTTTGCACGAGCCAGGAATTCTTTTATTTTTCAAAAAACTGAAAAAGGCTGGTTTTGCATCTTTTTAAAATAAAAAAAGATTTGTTTTCATTTACTGCTATTAATCGGTCTTTCGAACATGTTACGAGCATATTCATACAGAAGACTACTAAGAAACATGTTACGAGCATATTCATACAGAAGACTCTTAATAATTGAGTAAGACAGTTTTCTTAAACTTTTAAGGCAAGCAAGAGAGACTTGGAAGCAAGAACTTTATCAGCTGACTGCATTCACCGTATCCATCCACGATTCCTATAGTTGTAGAAAAATCCAAAACCCAGAGCAGTATGAACTGACCACGTTTTCGCGGCGTCGAATGAAATGCAGGTGGTGCAGGAGGAGCCAAACAAGAACTATTTCTCGCTGCACACCGTGGCACCCAAGTACCTGAACGCGGCGTGGGAGCTCGCCCGGAGCTTCCTCATCGGCTACGTCGCCGGGCCGGAGTACGCCGAGGGGTGGCTGATGCGGCTCGCCAGGGTCGCCGGGCTCGTGATCCCGGGTTTGCCGCCGCACTTGCCGTGGGATTACGTGAACTCCACCAGACTCGGCGCGGGCTCGCTGGGGCCGCTGAGCTAAGTTGTCATCAGATCCAGTGGAGATTAAACTGAACGGTGGGTTTGTTCTGAAAGAAATTCTGTAAAAACAAGTTTCACAAAATAATATTTTATAGAACAACAAAGTAATGTTTAAATAACTGAGAATCATTTTATTAACCCAAAATTGTGATGAATGTCAAGTGAGTAAAAAAAATCAATTTTTATTGGTCTTGAGTTGGGCAGATTATGATCTCTTATTCTAAGAAAGAAGAAGAAGAAGAAAAAAAAAAGAATTTGCTCAATTTCGTATACAAGAATGGTGATTACTACTCTTTAAGCATCTTTTCTCAGGTTATTTGCAGAGTGTTTTGATTGTGTGATCATCCATGAATCTTTATAATACATGAGTACATTGAAGATGAAGAGCACTATCTGAGGATGCTTAGATGTATTAACTTTATAATTCAGAGTGCTTGTAATTTGACAATATACTCATTTATAAATTAATATAATTCTTCTTTCACTAAGAAAAATTGTCAGACAAATTACATTGTCACCACCATCCAGACTTGGCCATCGATACCCCAAACATCAAATATTATAGAGCAGTGACTCACATAAGAGCCATCTGCGCAATTTTTCGTGAGCGGATTCTTTGCAAAATAATCTGAGCACTATGCTGCTGACGGTATAGAGCAAGCCCAGATGACATATCAGCACCGCTCAATGATCTGTTATAATCATCTCTAACAGATGGAGGCACTTCTGGCAAGAAGTCAATACCAGCTAAATGTTGTGCCCACTTGTATGGCCGTGAATCCTTGTCACTGAAGTTTGGATCCTCCCCAGCGGAAATCTTGGCCATCTATCAAAATTAATAGCAAAACCACTCTTTCAGCTAACGTGAGAAATAACCATATGCCATAAGGATGAAATGTTCTAACAAAGGATTTTGCGGCTGAAATGAAATAAAAGCAATAGTAACCCGATGCTTCCTACAATATATGATCACATAAAAAAAAGAAAATACTGCAACTGTATCAGGGTTGCTGCAAATATAAGTGCCATAACTGCCCAAAAAGGCGAGAATACCAATTACATGTTCTTTAAACTACATACCTGGTGAGGCAGCTCTAAACCAGTATCATCTGGAAAAAGGTTGCACAAGATATTGCTGTCCATGCCCTCTGAATCTTCAATTCCAACGCAGACAACATTCAACTTTGCTAGGAACTCAAACCTCAGGGTGATGAGCTTACAACGTTTGCTACTAGAATCTTCCATATCATATAAATGGAGGATAATCCTAAGGGGATGAAGCTGATGCGTCACTGCAGGATTGTTAGCTTCCTTCACCAAATTCTTTTCGGATCTTGATCTTCTTCTCTGAGCATCATCTTCTTCATCAACTCCATCATCATCCATTTTGTTATTGTCCCCGTTGGATAAGATGCCTGCTATTAAATAAATACAAGACATTCTACATCAGGAGATCTTCAGACCTACCAATTTACCGTACTAGTGGAATGAGATTACATGGAAAAAAAGGATCAGATACCATGCGAATTACATGGAAAAGTATCACATAACATAGTCATTTCATACTGCACACTGGTCACATCTACCTACTAAATAAATATCGTGGCAATTTGATACATTACATTTGTCTCTAGTATTGAATTCAAACAGAAAACCAAGCAACCTGTGGACACACTGCTGGTTACGTGTTCCACTAGGAATTAGCAAAATGTCATTATAAAATCATCTGCTTTGGTTCAAAGAAAAACACCTATTTAAAAACAGGATTGAAGATACACACCAAAGGATTAACCGCAACTATGCATGCAAGAAAATATATACCTTTTTCCTTCTTGGTTTGTTGTTTAGCAAATATCTGAGCATCTTTTGTGCTTCCTGCGATCTCTACTTCAATATTCTCTCTAAATGCTTCTTTCTGTCCTAACAACTGAGTGTATGTTATATAAAGAGGGGCGGGAAGCAGCACGGCTGCATGATGCTGCTTAATTTTCTTGGTATGCTGCATGCCAAGCTGCTGCTGCACTGGCAGTGATGCTTTCTTTAGCGGTTTCAAATGTGATGGGAGGTTTGAAAGGAACGTTTTCTGATTAGCAATTGTCTCCAGTAAACTGCTCTTTTGTTGTTCTAATTTCTTGTGCAGAGTACACAATTCTTTCCTCTGTTTCACAAATAAAATTAATTTAGAAGACAGAAACAAACTTCTGAAAAACATACAAATAAAAGCAGGCTAGCGTAACCGCAGATGGACATAGGGATACTCTCCTGGGTTCAAAATCATGTGGTCAACGAAATATAAAATTGCAACACACAATTGAAAAGGGGTTAACACTCATAATAGTCATGTGCCAAATTAATCCATAGTTGTGTATATCTACTAATAGTCCCTTAACTTGTAGTGCAGATTTTTCTTTCAGATATACCCACGATAGCTTGTAATGCAAGCCTGAATGCTTCAACTATACTCCCTCTATTCTTAAATTGATGTCGCTGTTGACTTTTACAATCAACTTTGACCATTCGTCTTATTCAAAAAAATTGTTAGAATGTGTAAAATTTTAAGTTGTGATTCAAATAACACTAATGATAAATCAGATTATATCAAAATTATCAAAAAAATTTGAATAAGATGAATGGTCAAAGTTGGATTTAAAATTGGATTTAAAAGTCAACGGCGACATCAATTAAAAAACAGAAGAGTAGGTATTTAAGTATCAACAAAGGGGTTAGCAACTTGGTGATAAGCGGAGCTCCCACTGAGTTGCAGCGGATAACAATTCCCAACCTGGACAAGCTCAAAGTTGAGGCGCTTGAGCATGAGGTCGTGGGTGGCATCAGCAGTGAGGGTCTTCTCACGGATATCAGCCGGCGCGGCACAGTGGAACTCCTCCTCAGGCACGAGCTCTATCCCCGGGTACTTGGTCTGGAAGTCCTGGCACGCCCTAATGGCCTTCACGTAGTGATTCTTCTCGTACAGCAGGTTCTGCAGCTGCAGCGTAGTGGAGTCCACTGGCTCCTTAGCCGCCTCCGTCTCCCTCTTTACCTTATACTCTTCCATCAATATCTCCCGATTCACCTGCGCAAATCACACTCAAGTTAACACCGCCGATCTAGAAGAGCTCGGTAGAGTCTGGAGGGCGCGGGCTCGGGTTTCGGAACGTGCCGTACTTGGCGGAGCGTGATGAGGAGGAGCGACATCTGGGTGACGTGCTCGCGGAGGTCCGACTTGGAGGCGCCGTCCCGTTTGATGGCGAGGATCCTGGCAGCGACCTGCTCGATGGAGGCGCGGGTCTCGGCGAGAAGGTCGTGAGCGGAGCCCGCCCTGGTTGAAGACACCGTGGGAGGCCGAGCAGGCGCCTCGACGTCCATGGATTCTGCCGGCGGCGACGTCGCCATGAGTCTGGCCGGCGCGGGGAGACCGGGTCCTGTCCGGTCCGGGAGAGACGATGATGTTGGGGGCCAGGAACACTCCAGTGAAGTGGAAGTGGGCCGGGTTGTTAGTTGTGGCTTTGGGTTTCCTTCTGAATTTCTGATGGTAAGATAGTGGGCTTGACTTCTAGAGAGGATCCAAAGAAAAAGAGCTAGGCCCATTACGGCTATAAAAATCAGCCCATGTCTTTCCCTCTCTTTTTTTTTAAGGATTTGTTGATTGCTCCTTTGATCCGAAATGACTAGCCAGTTGGTAATGCGGTGTTGGGGAAACCAATCTTAGCTTCTCGTCTAAGATTTCGAGCAATAGAGCATCTCACGTGGTGTCACATGGTACTTTTATGAGCTCTATGCTTCTATTATGTTCTCACTATCTTTTGTTCTAAAGTAAACTGTTATCACAAATGAAATGGTCTCTGCTAAATCAACCATGAAATTCATTGTTGCAGATGTGACGGGCACACTCTGAATATTTTTATGACTTACTCTCTCCGTTACCGCACGTATGCGAGGATCCCCATGCCAACGCCGCGAGTGCATCAACTAGCATGTGTGTATATTCAGTTACAATGGAGTAGATATTTGGGCACTGAAAATTTGCGGGTTCCCATATGCGCAAAAAACACATGCCGACGCAGGGATAAATCAGCCCAAAGACAGTGATGCAGATCGAGGGACACTGCTACAGGTTGCAATGAGAGCAAAACAAGGACCAGTGGATTATTACGTTAGCTACTTCATCATAAGTCTCGATCAACCGAAAAGTTAACTCCGAGTAGATCACGTAGAAAAAGCCGATCATTATTTTTTTGAGAAAAGCCGATCATTTTTTTAAAAAAAAAGTCGATCAATTTTTTTTATAGAAAAACCGATCAACTCTAGATTATATCTCCTAACAGCCGCAGCTGCAGCACAAAAACTGACAGCCGAACGCGGCCAAGAAAAGCGGACAGTGCCGGGCTGCAGTTACATGCAGAGAGTACTGTAGCGTGAGTTGAACAATAGACAATGCACAGAACAGTAACTACTACAGTGCGAAATTGCGTACTGTTTGTGTAAAATACTGTTCACCCCTCGAAATTTACTGTTTATCCGAAATCACTGTGGGAGCCGATTTTGGTTGTTGATTTTAGATCAAACGGTCCAATCCATATTCAAATTTCACAGCTACAATACTACTCTGCAGTTTAAACGCAGGAGGAGAGGATTTGGTTCCGTCAAGCATGGGGGGGGGGGGGGGGGGGCATGGCGCACAGTGGCACAGGGGACGCAGTAGCAGGAGTCGCGCCCATTTGTCGTTCCAGTGTATCCCGTGGCCCCGCAAGCCAGCGCCACACCCATCGAACTCGCCGCGTTAAAACCGGACACGCCACCTAGATCTGCCACTGACATGCGGTCCGGCACAGGCAGCGACCAGGTGCCATCGACGGGTGTGATTTGTGAAAGGGGCTGCCACGCGCGAAGCCGGCTTCCCCGCGTCACGGCTCCGACAAAAACATTCGCGCCAAGTCAAAGCTGCTCCGACCGTCCGACGCCGCGGGGTCCCGGATCCTCTGTGGCGCGCACAGTCACGCTGACAAAGGTGCCGCGGCCACGAGTTCGTGCCTCAGCTTGCCCCGGCGCCGCAACGGGGGCGAGGAGATGGGAGAAAAACGAAAGACAAAACCTCCGTCCGAGCGGACACTCTTCGGCTGTCACTGATTTTTAGATCCTATCACACAGCTCTCTCTGCAAGAAACACGTGGCGTCGGTGGGATCGTCGATGCGTTGAATCGGACGACGCGGAGCCATGTCCTGCGTCGCGCGAACGACATGGCCCGTTATAGCATCGGCGCCGGCCATCACAGTTGACGCGGACTTCTCCTCAGAAAATGCGGAAAGCTGTTTCTTCTCTCTCTGTAATGGCGTAGGAGTAAAATTTGGCAGTGTGACGTGAATGAAATCCAGTTTTGAAATCGATGATCCCACGAGAACCGCTCAGGAGGCTGGGCACCCGCGCCTGACGACGGCTGACACCACCGCCGTCCTCGAATTCTCGCTCCGCGTCAACAAACAGAGCCGCCGAACCCCGTATGCACTGAGCTCTCCATATTTACTAGCTTGCACAACCAGCTAAATCGTTTTGAGGTTCCCTAGTAATTGGATGCAAGACAAGGGCGGAAACATCTGCGGTGGTGTCATCCAATGATTCAGATAGCTTTCTCACTGATTTCTGTCTCCATATCCGAGCAAAAATGTTAGCACTTGTTTCTTATAAGCTATCAGACATGTTTATTCCTTCATGGCTGGAGTTATAAAGCTAATAGAGCTGTTTACAGCCACCTTTTGAAAATCAACTGCCCAGCACCTAGTGTTTTAATATAGTGCCTGCAACCTAGGAAATCAGTCCATACTTCTCTTTTTATGAAACCATTCAATTCATAATGTCTGGCTTAAATACAAATAATCAGGTCTCAAAATACAAGCAACAGTAGTTCTAGAAAGAAAATGTGCAAATCACTCAAATAAGCAAATATTTCAGGTGTCACCACTCAGTTCCCACAATTAATTCCAGCCGACCCTGACTTTGCATAATAGAACTTTCTCTAAATCGTACTCGTAGTAGTTATGCTGCAAGCATATTCCACATCCCATTTAACACAAGATACAAGGCTACTATCAGGACATATAAGAGTCCAATATATACAGAAGCAACTTTTTCTGCTTGTCCTTTAAGTTAGGTCATAGAAGGATTACAACTATAGTACCTGCAGTTGGTGTTGGACTGCCATGTCTTAATAAACACAACTGATGCAATTTAGTATTCATGCAGGTCAAAATGAAAATCAGGAAGTTATGGCCAACCGGTTTGCTAGAAAATAATATCGCAAATATAAAAATGGCCTTACTTTGATATGCATCTTTCTCTTTCCTTTTCATCAAAAGATGGAGCTCGAGTTTCAGTGGTCTTCTTCCTCCATTCAATAATATTTGTTGACCGCTTATCAGAACCTCGTGTTACATGCCTCTTGGACCACCGGGTCATAGTTACTTGATCATCTACATGCACATCCCTGCTTTCAGGTTTAGATATATGACTACTGGATTCTTTAATCAGATGTCCTGATGGCAAGCTGGAGCATGAGTGCCTTGCTTTCGGAGAAGACGATATACTGACATCAGGACTCATCTGTGTGGCAACATCCCTCTTTATGATTGGACTGGAAATTGCAGAAGTCACTTCCTGCTGGCTTTGTGGTTTTTCATCTGGTGTTCAGGTTAGAAAAAAGTCATTAAGGACGGTTTCCCTAGATGTAAAAGAAAGATTATCAATACATGTCATATATTCCTAGGACATACAATGTTCTTTCTCATTCTTGTTTTAAAATTTTACTTATAAAAATAACATGTGTTATATACTAGCGATTCAGATGAAGCTTGAAAAGAAAAGGTCAACATCAATGGACAAAATTTTAGGCAAACTCCGCTCTGCTCACAAGAAAGCACACGACATGCGTAGTGCTGTTTCCTCTAGTGAAGATCAATGTGGTGCAAAGGCGACCAAGAAGGCATCTTCATCGGTAAAAACCGGCAAGCCTTTCAGCTGATGCTTTACCTACCGTCCCTGCTAAATGTGATATATTTGGTGGATGATGCTGGTACAGCAGTGGATATAGAAATATTCCTGGTGAGTGACTTTCGCACGTGTATGATTTCACTAGTCCTAGTGCTAAACTGCTAATGCTCTGGTGCTGCTAGGTTCCAGTGACAGTTTTTGTGAACTTTAACGGGCGAATAGTCCTACTAGAGTATTATTTTGTAAAAATAATTGCTAAAGCCCTTTTATTTTTGTTTCCAGGAATATATGGCTCTGCCAACTGTAATGAATATTTGATCTCAAATTTGCAAAGGTGGAGTCAGTTGGCTTTCAAGCTGTGGGCGTAATCGGAGTTGATAACGTTAGTTTGCATGGTCCGATGCTCCGTGACATCCCAATGTGGAGCTGTAGATGTTACAGCCCACACGTGATCTGTCCAATCTATGTACACCCAGCAGAAGCTCTTTTCTTGAGGTCCACTCTGCAGAGCTGGTATAGGAGTGCGATCAAAACTCTGTTAGGTGCTGTACTATGTCAGCTTGAAATGTAGTGAGACGCACATTCTGAAAGCATCGGGCCGACCAAGAACAAACAGGTGGAGAGTATGAGAACGATTTCGTTGCGACACCTACACCACAGAAACATTTCAATAAACAAACTGTTGCTTCAACAGAAACATGTGCGCGCCGGAGGCAGCATTTTCAATGATGATCTTTTTTTAGCTCAATGATGGTGCTCTCGAGACGACGACACGCGTGAGCTTGCGATTCACGCGAAACTGGCCCGACGTTGACATGAACCTGATCCATTGTCATCATCGTGCGGGGCCGCGGGCTCGCCCCTAACCGGGCCACATTTCACGGCAGCCCAGCCCATGGTCGCGTAATCGCGTCACGGCCAGCGGCGGTTGGGGTGGGTCCCGTCGCCGCGCGGATCCGGCCGTCCGATCATCTGCTGCTCAGATGCTCCCACCTTGCGAGCCCTCATTGGGCAGCACGTCACGTTGCCAGCCGTCAGCGTCGTGTGAAGCCGCCACGTTGCGCGTTCCGGAAAGGCGGAGCCCACCGCGACACCACGTTCTGTCCGGCGACGCGGAAAAAAAAAATAAGTATCCTTATCTCACTCGCCACCTCCACCCAGAAGGTCCTACCCCCACTGACATGTCGGACCCGCCGAGAGCTGGATACCCATTCTGCGCGCACAAGGAACCGAGCGCAGGGTGGGGGACGAGGGCGCGCACCCTCGCTGCGATTTCGTCACGGCCTCTAAACAACCCCCCCGCACGGTTCCTCCCTGGCGACACCTGTCCTTCCTCCGTTCGTTCCCCTTCTCCTAGATGGATTCGCCGCCGCGCTCCCGCACAACCGGTCTGCACCCCAACGCGCGTCTTCCTAATCCCCTTTCTCAGGTCTCTCTCGATTTTCCCTTGGATTTTCCTTGCTAATTCCGTCATCCCTTGTCGTCAAGCCAGTTGTACTCTGCCCACCCGCTCTGTCGCTGCTCCTGCCACTTTGTGATTGAGATTTTCGAGGCTTGGTTAGGTGAATTGAATTGGGTGGGGGTTTCTGGTTAGTGATTGGTGAGGATGGAACTTCCTAGCGGGAACGGGAAGCGGCGGCAGCAGCGGCAGATGGAGGAGCACCTGCCGCCGATGACGCCGCTGCCGCTGGCGCGGCAGGGCTCGGTCTACTCGCTCACCTTCGACGAGTTCCAGAGCGCGCTCGGCGGGCCGAACAAGGACTTCGGATCCATGAACATGGACGAGCTCCTCCGAAGCATCTGGACGGCGGAGGAGTCGCAGGCCGTCGGGGCCGCCAACGCGTCCGCGGCCGCGGACCAGGCGGCCGCGATCCAGCGCCAGGGATCCCTCACCCTCCCCCGCACCCTCAGCCAGAAGACCGTCGACGAGGTCTGGCGCAACATCATGTGCGTCGGGGGACCCTCTGACGCGCCGACAGCGGCGGCCCCGATCCCGCCGACCCAGCGGCAGCAGACGCTCGGGGAGATCACTCTAGAGGAGTTCCTTGTGCGCGCCGGCGTGGTGAGGGAGGACATGACTGCGGGGCCGCCGGCACTGCCGGTGCAGGCTCCGCCGCCACCTCCTCCACCTACTTCGCAGCCACAAATGCTATTTCCCCAAGGCAATGTGTTTGCTCCGCTGGTGCCTCCGCTGCCTTTGGGGAATGGCTTGGTGGCGGGAGGTGGTGGCACGGCGCCGGCGGTACCGCCCGTGCAGCCAGTTACATCTAACAGGTTCGGCAAGATGGAGGGCGATGACCTGTCATCTCTGTCGCCGTCACCAGTGCCATACGTTTTCAATGGTGGCCTAAGGGGAAGGAAGCCATCGGCGATAGAGAAGGTGGTTGAACGGAGGCAGCGGCGGATGATCAAGAATAGGGAATCCGCTGCGAGATCGCGCCAGAGAAAGCAGGTACTACAATTTCTGTCTGTTTCTCACTTTGTGATTACTGGCATTGTTCTATATTATATTATCAAATTATAGTATCCCCTGCTTGCTTGCTTACAGTGACATAAGTAACATGCATAGTTTATTTCCTTGCTAAGCTTGTTATAATGAGATGCTTATAAAAGGTTAGGATATATACTTTGTTTTGTGCATAACTTGCTCTATATTTATGGAAGCATACTAATTTGTTTAGTATATTTAGACGCTATAACTGTCTCTTCTGCAAAAACTAAGCTGAACGGCTGAAATCTTAGAGGATCTATAGCACCAAATGGAAGCTATTGGTGAAACAAATCTGCTCTTTTGATATCCTAGATTCCATATTGTTGAGCAGAGCTTGTAAAGTTCTCATCAATTTAATTTTGAGCTGTATTTTTTATATGCATTAGGCGTATGTGATGGAATTAGAAGCTGAGGTAGCAAAACTTAAAGAGCTCAATGAGGAGTTGCAGAAGAAGCAGGTATACTATGTGC
>BCLG01001438.1:91329-111045 GCA_001602295.1 Zoysia matrella | reverse complement strand
GCCGGCTCCTGCGCGTTCGAGTTCCTGCAAAGCCGGTCAATTTTTGCATGTCAGGATGGCAGCAAGGTGGCCGAAGCCACTGCATGCAAAACACAGAGATGGAGACTACGTACGTCGGGGAGACGGCGGAGTGCCTGCTGCCGCCGGAGACGGTCTCGGTCGTGGCGAAACGGACGGACTTCCTGGTGGCGCCGCTGCCGCTGCACCTGGCACAGTCTTCCCTAAGGCACAGCCCTCCGGTGCCCTCCGAGACGGACGGCATCCTTATCAGCGAAATGTCGCCGCCGCCCATGGACGGGAAGCGAGGGAACCCCGCGGCGTCGTAGTAGAGGTCGCCGAAGTCGCCGGAGTTGCTGAGCCGGATGCTGAACAGCGACTCGTTGGAGGCGACGCTCCACTCGGCGGGGTTCGACCGCGTCCGGAACATCGCCGACGGGAGCCGCTTCGGGTCGTAGCACTCGGCGCCCTTCGCCTGCTGCTGTCCCGTCGCCGCCGGCGTCATGGCCTGGACCGCCGGCGCCCGCGTGGGCGGCGGCGGCTCCAAGTCGAGGAACACGGAGCCGTCGTGGTCGGGGTCGATGTGGAAGAAGCTCTCGTACGAGGACGCGGCGGACGAGACGGACGACGACTGCTTGTCCAGCAGCAGCAGCTCGGGTTCCGCCGCGAAGGGGATGCTCTCGCACGACGGCTTGGTGGACGACGCCGCCGGGTGGTAGGTCGTGGTGGACGACGCGGACGACGGCGCCGGCGACGCGGCGGGCGACGACGACGAGAAGGAGGCCGAGGAGCACGAGAGGCTGCGCTGGAGCCGCGCCGGCTCGTCGCGGCTGCTGGTGCTGGTGCACGACATCTGTCTCCTCAGCATGGCGCCCGCCGCCGGAGGAGGTGAGGCTCGATCCGGAGGCGCCATTTCCGTGGCGCGGGATCGACGGCCGTGGCTGCGTCCGCCGTCACCCCCCGCGTTATCGCCCGGTCAAACCCGGTGAACGCGGCGGGATCGCCGCTGGCTTGCAACGATATATAGAGCACGGAACTAATTGTCAGTTTGTCACGAGCGAATGGAATCAATCAGGAGAGGAAATTAGAGGAATGAAATCAATCAGGAGAGGAGATTAGAGGAAATTTTGTTGCTCCAGAAGAGGAAATGCACAAGGAAGCCGGACAGGATCGAATACGAATCTTTGTGCAAGAACAAGAAGAATGCAAATGTCGTAAAGTGCGTGCTCATTCGGATCCTACCTGCGAAAAGCGGATCGTGCATGGACATGGAGCAGGTTCGTTGGCCGGAGCTCGACGACGCCGGAAGCGATCGAGCTCCGACCTCCGACGAAGGAGAACCGCCGGCCAGACTCCGTTTTATATAACCACAGGCCATAGAGCGTCGATCGTTTCGTTCCGCTGTAACAGAACCTAAGTCAGGCGTGACGGCTTGGCGTCTCATTTCGCGTGGCAAAAGTGACGTGGCCGCCCATCTCCGTCGAGTACCTGTATACGAAAGTGGCGCGGGCCGCTCCGCAAACTAACACTGGGCCACCATGCGCTGCGAGCCCGCCAATAGCCGCATTTTCTGCCCGCTTCGTTGAAGCAACAGCATGCAAGTAGCCCATGGAACCCGATGGCACAGCAAGAGCCTGCAAGGGCGATGGCGATGGCGATCGACTGTCGCCGGTATTCTTCGCGGCGTTCCATCTGCCCCGACTCGACCAGCGTAACCTAGCAGGTCTGTCAAAATAAGCTTGAACTCGCCAGCTACACTCGGTAAAAGATCGACTCAAAATTAAATAAGCTGAGCTCGATATAAAACTCGCGAGTCTACCGTTAAACTCAACGGAGCTCGTTAATGTGAATAATTATTATTTTTGTATTTTAATAGCTAATTTATCAATTTTATAATTTATAATAATCTTTATATTATTTTTCATAATATTTATGTATTTTATTTTATTATCGTGTTTTAATTGAGCCGAGCTCGAATATACTCAAATTCGTATAGAGCCGAGTTTAAGCTCGAATTAAAGGTCAAAATTGAAACTGGACTCGCTCGAGCTCGAGTTGAATTCGAACTCAGGCCTTAGCCACCTAGCCTCGTTCGAATTCGGCTCGTTGACTGCTCAACAGCCCAGTCGTCTACACCCCCACCGGCGCGCGCTGCCTGTCGTCGTCGGTCGAAACTAACTACGCCGAGGAGTAAATATACATGTTACATTTATGAATTTTGCGAGTAAAATATGTTTTCTGTGGATTTGAAATGATCCTTACGGCCTATGGCCTGAGCTCCATCCAGCTGCGATCAGGCTGGGCTATATTTCATGGGCTGCTAGTGCGCTCGACGTTCCCAATTTTTCAGTTATTTTGTGACATTTGGCTGCCGAAAGCGAAGGATACCGCTTTGGTTGCTAAATCACTTGAGATGTCACACAGTCCTCTGCTTGAATTGTATTTTAAGAAGCAAACTACACTGGTAGGCATGATTTTAAAACAGGGTAAGTTCATCATGAGGCACATAACTACACACCACCAAGCGTGGCAAGTAGTACTTCCTCCGTCCAAAAAAATTGATATTTTTGACTTTTTAAAATCAAAGTTTGATCATTCATATTATTTAAAAAAATACAAAAGCAAAAAAGAAATAAGTCATATTTAAAATATTTCTAATAATGAATTATTTCTATAATAAAATATATAATATTTTCGTAAAATATTTGAATAAGACAAATGGTAATGATTGAAATTCTAGAATGATATTTTTTAGGATGGCTAAGTACTCTCTCCGTTCCGATTTATAAGCCGTTTTGAAGTTGGGCGAGTTAAAAATGTGATATGTGCTGAAAACGAGAAGAAAAGAGATAGAGATGAAAAAGTAATAGAAAAAAAGAAAGTTTATTAAAAAGTGAGAATAACTTATAAAAAAGTTTTTGAGTACAGAATGACTTATAATTTGAGACGGATACAGTACTACTTATTTTTGCTAATCAGCACACCACTCGAGCCAGGAAAGTTCATGCTCGCAGAAAACCACATTTTCAGGCATACTGCTTGGTTCACAAAAGATGTCGTTTTGAAAAATGACATGATCTCTAAAATATAACTTTGATTTTTATTTTTTTATAAAAATATTTATTAAAAAGTAACATAATTTATACTTTAAAAAAGTACTTTTGAAAATAAATTTAATCATACGATTTTTATATTCTCAAACTTAATAAGTTAAAATTTATTTTTGATTTATATTTTCAATGTGCGATTAAAATATTATCCTAAACTACCATCTTTTTGAACCGCAGAGAGCACATGGATCGTTCATCTGAGTTTGAACTGTTCGTCACTTTTTCTTGACCTTTGACCGTCTGGTTAATTTGACATGCATTGGAGATGGTGGCGATAACAGTATATACTCTCCATTCTTCTCTTCCTACTTCATGGCTCTTCACTCGCTCTTCACTTGGTCGCCATCAGGGGTTTAGAAAGCCGATGAGTTTTTACGATTTTTGATCAAATCAGTCCGATCTAAGTACAGATTGGGCACTATAGCAAATTTGACTCACCGGTCAATTTTTTATCAAACCGAAAATCGGCCGAAGCTCTGTTTTTAAAACCCTGGTCGCCATTAAATCAACCTCGATCTTCTCTTCTCAGATTTACTATAAGATCTTGTTGACTTCACCAGGCCAAAATGTAATCCTGCCAAAGATCAGCGCCAATCACGGCGACTAATCCTGAAACACAGTAAACTGCAAGTCGGGTCTTTTTTCACACGACTGTCTAAACGGAGTTCCCCATTCGTGCAAGCTGCATGGTGTCAGGCCAGACCAGTGCAGGTCGGCGTCGAGCATTATTTCCTGGGATGTTGGCCGTGGGCCTAACAGCGTTGACGATGCTGGCTTCAAGGGGCCAGACATGAACGGGTAGCCAGACAGGTCAATAATTCTGATACAAATGGAGTACGTACTCTCGGACGCACAGGCACGGCTCGTCCATCGCCATTGCCGACAAAACAGAACTCGATCGATCAGGCCTTCCAGAGCCGGCAAGCTACTCCCTCCGTTCATTGACATACGATAAATCCAGTTCATTTTAAAGCTAAAATTGTTACATCTAACGCCAACAGTTAAAAAATATCCAAAAAAGTTACTGATCTGGCAAAAAAGTATTGATTAAACATGGATGACACGCACACAGGGTGCAGTGACATTATTGTCAACTAGATCTGCTCGTCGACCTACCAAGCTACCGGAACTAACTCGGGAGTTGAGAGACGACCAAGCTAGAATGACTGGAACCAAGTCAGTACCCAGCATCAACAAGACAACAAACTTTAGGTGGTGTCAGTATCAAGCTCCTTACCAAACAATTCGTTACGAGTGAGGCACCAGGTCCCGCTTGCATCTCCACCTTGCAGCGATGATAATCTTGTTCTAACCATGGTTAACGAAACCGTTCAAAAACCAGTCTGTTTAAAAAAAAAATCAAGTAAAATCGATCGAGCTCGGTTTCAAAAACGGACCAGGTTTTCTTAAAAACCAACACCGAGTATTGTAGCAAAAAAAGAAACGACGTTTCATCAGTTAACATGGGTAAGTTTTTTTGCACCGTTCAAAACCGAATGCCAGATTCTACGACCCCAGTGCTAGTAACTTACCAGCAGAACTTCCTCCATTTCTGGTCTTGGTGCAAACAAAGCTGGTCTTTCTTTCAGATGTGGCCTTTTGACTGGAGCAAGAAGACGGGTCGCTACCTGGACGGTTGGCAGCGTCCCGATTTGGGGGCAGAGAATTGGGTTGACGCGATGCTACGCGCGTTTTCGCTTGGTTTCCCTGCGAACAAACCGTCGCCGCTATCTTGCTTTTTCATCCGGATCCGGCAGATGCTGGTCAGGTCAAAGCGGCCGAACTGGGGAGCCGAGGATTTGCCGCTTTCTACGGAGAGACTCCGAGAAAAACCATGTGAAAATGTTGCTGTTTGATTACGACGACATTCAGGACCTCATTCTGACAGATTCCTTATCCTACTACTATGTTCTTATCAGGGCAGATAATACGTGCTGTAGTAAAGCTTTTACAGTTTGAAGAATATTAATTTCGTGTAATCAAGATGAATGTTCTGCTCGGACAGATAAGGGTTAGTACTGCCTGGCAGTGGCAGGTCGTAGCTTTGTGTTTCCTGGACATCAGTGGCATACTTGCATCCCTGCGTACCCTGCGAAAGAGGTCTCCGAAGGCGGCAGGATAAGCACCAACAAGTTGAAACATCCCCTACAAGCCCACATCCCAACACCAACAAGAACACTACTAGTAGTGGTAGGAGTAATCCTAGCTAGTGGTACGTGTTCCGCCGTCAAAAACTGCTGCCATAATAAACCCAGCTTCCCAGTCGTATGTGCACACGGGATCCATATTGTCTCCGAGGAGAGAATGCAGACTTACTGTAGCAATCACCACAGTAAAAATAAAGGATAAACAGTTCTACTGTAGCACAAAATGCTATTTATTTTTGTTATTCATGCGACACTATAGCATTAAATCTTATCCATATATCTTTGATCTGAGGGACTGAAACTATATCTAAATTCTCGCGCTACAGTAGCCTCTGCCTTTTAGATGTGAACACCGGCGTGGGTAATAAATGGCGGTTCCTTCCGTTAATTTCGGAGCTCAAAGATGTCAAGCACGCCATGTGTTTGGCGTACTTGTTCCAACTTCTAAAGTTCTAACACTAAATTTTGGAGCTCAAATATCTCAATCGGTGGACACTGATTTTCGGTAAACAAAATAATACTCGCTCTGTTTTCATATTGATGTCCCTGCTGATTTTTAATGTTAAATTTGATCCTTTGTTTTATTAAAAAAAAATTAGTTTAAATATATAAAATTTTAAGTTGTAATTAAAATAACTTTAACAATAAATCAAATTATAATAAAATATATAATATTTATAATTTTTTAATAAAACGAATGGTCAACATTAATTTTAGAAACCAACAACGATATTGGAGCGTGTTTGTTTTGCGTCTAAGAGTGAGAGATCGGGTTCTTCAAGAATCGATTGTTCTGGGTCGTTGGTCGTTACAATTGACGAGCTGAATAAGTCAACAATTCCATTTCTTCTTCACAAGGGGGTATGGGACGCCAATACCAACTCTCCTCGGACATATGAGCCCACGCAGTCCGATTGAAGCCATGCCACGTCGACCGCAGGCGCTTTCCTGTGGATAAAATCTATGGGGACGCTTCCAGCACTGACGCGTGGGCCATGACCACCTCGCGCACCGGTGACGCGACTAACATCTAAGCTGGCTCCTCGACGTGGCACTGCGCGAGCCGAATATTCGGGGCCTAACTCCTTCAGCAACAGTCAATGACGGCGAGGGTCCACGGAGACGGCGGCGCCGCGGCGAGAGCGGGTGCGTCCGCAACTAATCCAAAGAACCGCCACCCCGGTGACTTTCAGTTTGACCCCTACCCCTCAGCTGCCGAGCGGTCCCTCCCCGACGCCGTATATAATCGCGCCCCCGCGTGCGGTGGGAGGCGGAGCGTAGCGGGAGCGCGCTGTGGCGGTGCAATGGGGGAGTCGAGCGGGTCCGGTTCGGGCTCGGTGGCGGTGGACGTCGAGCGGATCTCGTTCGGCGGCAAGGTCCGGGAAGAGGAACCCCCGTCGCTCTGGTCTTTCTTTTTTTTTATTATTGTTGATTCTTAGTCTCTTCTGGGAATCTTTGGTGACGGTTTGGCTTTCCATTGTTTCCAATCGCTTCGTGATCCTTTGTTCCCCTGATTTTCACCCGTGCAGGGGCTTGCTGGGCGGCGTTGGGTTCATTGCTCTGCTCCCGGTTACCCGCCTGATGTTACGATGTTTTTTTTATTTTGTGGAATGCAATTTACAGTTGGTTTTACCCGTTGCGTTGTGGAATAATATGTTTTAAGTGATTTTACCAAAGGTTTTACTGTTTTCTAGCTAAGCCATCAACCTTATCACCACATAATTACAGGCTTCTGGCGATTTCAGAGCAAGAAGCAGGAATTTCCTTTTGAGTTCTACTTAAATTGTAGTAATTGTCGGTCCGTATTAGTTTCATAGATAACTAGTGTTGTTGCGAGAACAAAGCTTCTTACTACAACAGGTAGCCATTTGGTCGTAGTGTTCATCAGTAATGGCATTTTCCACAATTTGCGATTCATGGGTAGTTCCACTTTCCGGTCGCTTTAGACTTAAGTTTGATGTGGTTGATGTTGACTGTTTTCTTTTGATTTTTTAAAAATATTGGCTCATGGCATCTCTGGATGCTAAAGGATTTGCTTTTCTTCATCAGGAGCATCATGTGCCGACGAGATGCGGTTCTATAATGGTTGCTGTGTACGGAGACGAGGACAAACCTGCACTTGTTACATACCCTGATGTTGGGTTGACTTGTAAGTGTTTTCCCATTTGTTTCAGAGCTTACTGAGGCTATTGCGACATGATTCAGTGATCCCTGGCGATGCAGACAACTTACTATGCCTTCTGACATTTGTTTTTGCAGACATGTCCTGTTTCCAGGGGTTATTCTTTTGCCCCGAAGCAGCGTCCCTGCTGCTCCACAATTTCTGCATCTACCACATCACTCCTCAAGGACACGAGGTCAGTAATTTTGGTTTGCTCTCTCTGTGTGATTTTTGCATCATCTTCATCGTGCAATTTGTTAAAAATCTTACAGATAGGGGCGGCTCCAATACCTTCTGATGTGCCTGTACCATCTGTTGATGATCTTGCCGATCAGGTCGCAGATGTGCTTGATTTTTTCGGGTATTGCATCTTGATATCTGCCTCACTGTGCATGATCCTTCTTCACGGAAACAATCATAGGTGTCTGATTTTAGATCATCGTTTCTTTTTTTTTAACAGTTTAGGATCCGTGATGTGCCTGGGTGTTACAGCTGGGGCCTATGTTCTCACATTCTTTGCGGTATGTGTTTCCATGAGATTCATGGGTAGGAGAAAATCGCTTTCTTGAACCTGGGCTAATTAGTATTCTATACCTTGTGATAGGCAAAATATCGGGAGAGGGTAGCAGGGCTTATGCTGGTTTCGCCTTTGTGCAGGACTCCATCGTGGAGTGAATGGTTGTATAATAAGGTATCATTAATTTTATTAACAAGTTACATTTTTTATCCCTGCTAAGTATGCCAATGAATTAACAATGGGAACATACATTAGATATTATTAAATTTTCTTTATTACTACGGTGCTGGAGTCTTAGTCAAAGAAGCCTTGCTTCAGCGGTACTTCAGCAAGGTATGCTCAGATCTCACTACTCCTGCTACTAGTTTGTCCTTTTCTAATGCATATATTATGATTGTTACTCACGCTGTCTTATTGATAAAATTCCGGCAGAAAATGCGCGGAGATGATCAGTACCCTGCATCAGACATTGTCCAAGCTTGTAGAAGTGTTAGTATTTTAATTTTCATTTGAGCTTTTGTCTTTATTGTATATAAATAAGGAAAAAAAAGGGCAGGTGTAGCAAATTCCTTCAGTTATCAAATCGTAAACTCATAGGTTTTATTTAATGCAGTTACTTGATGAAAAGCAGGGCAGAAACATTTGGCGGTTTCTTCACTCGATAAATGAGTACGTACTGGTTTGTTCCTTTTTTACTTGTAGATTGAGTACTTAATGCCTGAAATCTGGATGCTTATATGGGCTTACCTTCTACTAGGAGGCATGACTTGTCCGACTCATTGAGTAAGCTGCAATGCCGCACGCTAATTTTTGTGGGAGAGAACTCAGAATTCCATCAGGATTCCATCCATATGACCACAAAGCTGGATCGGAGGTACTGTGCATTGGTTGAGGTAATATATGGATCCATGTATTGCAAATTCCTGACAGAAAGATCATCTAGAATGCAAGCGGTTACGGATATCACTTTGATTTGAATCGCAGGTGCAGGATTGTGGTTCCCTTGTAACTGAGGCGCAGCCACATGCAATGTTGATGCCAATGGAGTACTTCCTGATGGGGTATGGACTTTACAGACCATATCAGGTTAGCAGCAGCCCTCGGAGTCCTCTAAGCCCATGCTGTATATCGCCTGAGCTGTTATCTCCTGAGAGTATGGGTGTGAAGCTGAAGCCAATAAAGACTCGAGTAGCCGTCGATTTGTAACACTGGCAAACAGCCTCAGGAGTGTGAATGGAACGGACTGTGTATCTAACTTCTCGAGAATCTGACAATAGCCACAAGCTGTTCGATCTAGGCACATTACTGGTGGTCACTCCTCGCTTTTATACCGTGGCAAATGGCCATCTCTGTTGAGGAATACCTACATAATATACGTCACATACAGAAAAAGGAACCCTGTAGCGGAGATATCCAGGATATTTCTTTGTTCAATTTCTTTGTGTAGTCAGCTGTCAGCTCAAATGTACATCTCGAAATTGTTTTGACAGCAATAATAATAAGTCACCAGGGTTTCATACGTTGAACTTCTAGACTAAAAACATTTTATCATGTGTTACTCCGCAGCACGTGCTGTCTGGATGGGAATGGACTTGCTCTCACGCCCTTATTTCGATTTACAATTCGCAGACAATGCATATCAGTATTCTATCAGTATCTAGATGATTGATGACCTGAAACAGTTTGGGTAGTTTATTGTTTTTGGGAAAAGAATCGAACAATACTAGTGCTCAGAAGAAGAATAACTTTTGTCCTCACTCTTTCAATTTTATTTCCGTTTCCAGCTGCAGTTTGACCAATACTCAGAGAATATCTTCATTTTCCATCGGCCTTGATGGCCTTTCATACTCTTACCAATTTTTTTAAGTAAAAACTCGACCTGCATGCTCTACCATTTTTTTCCCTGCCATCATAAGACATTAGTTTACATAATCTGGATAAAGTTCTCAAGAGCTCTATTCAGTGACATATCTGTGTGCTTCAGAGCTTGCACCAGCTACTTGCGACAACATAATCTGGATAAAGTTCTCAAGAGCTCTATTCAGTGACATATCTGTGTGCTTCAGAGCTTGCACCAGCTACTTGCGACACGCTTGTGACCTGTAACGGAGTCACCGTTCACCAAATTTTGATCGACGAGGGAAGGACAGGAACATATTATGGGCCTAAATATAGGCTGAATATTACTCCGTGTCTAGAAGCCCAATTTCACAGCCCAAAAAATGAAACCACTGGCCGCGGAATGACGTCTGTCGCCCACCATATTCCAGCCCACTTTAGAACAAAAACATTTTTCGCAGTTCGGCCCATTCTCCTCTCTCTCATCCAACCGGCAGCTCGCCCCCCACCGAAGCTCGATCTCGTCACCGGCCCAATCCTCTCCAGCGACGCTCTTCGGCAGTGAGCCAGTGAGACTGGGTTGTCATGGACACAAGAAATTAAGAAACAACATACTAGTAATGTGATGTTAAGAAGAATCCGTGGTGTCAGGATAAAAGGTGTCTAGCAGGATAATAGCACAAATCAGCGCGGATGAGCTGCATTAGTAGCATATATAGTAATCCAAGAAGGGTTATCACTCGTGGAAGCATCTCAAAAGAACCCGATCGATCTTGTACTTCAGCTGGTAAACCCAGCAAACGCATTGGTGCTTTCGATACAGCAGGCCCAAAAGTCTTCGGTACTCTAAATCACTTATTCTCGTGATCTGAAGGGGTCTACCGCGGTCTGCGTCGAATAGATACCTTCATCACATACTGCAAGCTTAGTAACTGTTTCAGTTTTCTACAAAACATTTCCAATATGGATGAGGTTTATCTGTCAAAAAAAACTGCAAGCTTAACCTGATCCGAAACCATATCTTTTATCTTTATTAGAGCATCTCCAACAGCTCAACACTCACTCCCTTAAATCAAATTATTAAAAAAATTATAAAAAAATTGTCTCCAACAACTCTCTCAAACACTTTCTTGTTTCTATTCCTCCCGAGGTAGGAACAGGGGATTTTTTGGACTCGCCTAAACCAGCAGCGTGACGATCGATCCTCAAAACCTTGGAGCGTTGCCCTACCTGCAGACGCGGGAGTGTGGCGGCTGATATTCGAATGACAGTGTTTACAATCTAAACGTGAACTTGGGTTCAGATCGCGCAAGCGTTCGGTTCAGATCTCCTCGCCACCCGCGAGACGCGACGCGCCAAGCAAAGACCGCACGCGCAGAGATCCCCGCGCAAGGCGACAGGGAAAAGTGTGGGCGCAGGGAAGCAGGGGCGCCGCCGTGGCACCGCGCGGCCGGACACCTCGCCCGCGAGCTGGATGGATCGGCGGATCGGTCGGCCGGGAGTAAAGGTAGGACGCGCGCGCACGTTATTCTTCCCTTTCACGTCCCCCCACGCGCGCGCGCGCGCTGCCACCGCACCCCCGTCCTGGGCCCTCCGCATCGTGACGTGGTGCGTGTGGCGCCAACTTTTTCCTGGCACGGCACTGTTGGCCAGTCCTCCCTCGTAGGGCAGGGCAGCTGGGCAGGTACAGCAACAGAAGCAGCAGTACGCTCGTGGCAAGCCACCTCTAGCTCCGTCGACGATGTCGACGCTAACCAATTTTATAACTCCTCTAAATTATTGTCGTGACGATATCTTGATAAGAACTGTAATTACAAAAAAAAATCCCGCTAGATTTTGTGCTCACCATGGAGCACCATTCGCGACGGTATAAATGAGAGTAAAAACATCTCATCTAAAGTTACTATTTATTGAGCCACTGTATAAAAAGCTCCCTGAAAAAAATAACGGCACCTATCAGCCGTCGGTTCAGCTCATCCAATGCATTCGGCCGCATTCTCACGTCGGAAGAAAATCCGTTCTACATTCGCGACAGCGATCTCCTAGAAACAAGAGCGACGGATCGGAGGGGGGCACAGGACTGGGCAAAACGACAACCTCCCTTCCCTCCACGGCCGTACCCGCCTCGCTTCTCCACCACACATTCTCTCGTACTCGCGGGCCCTGGGTCTAGCTGGGCCCCATTTCCGTTCGATTCAGGTGAGGTCACGTGCGCCGGCCTGCACGTCGTCATGGCTGGGGCGAATCTTGGTGGGTGGATACACGATCGACGAGTCGCTCTCGATCTGACGGCCTTGGACAGATCATCATCATTTACACGAAACGCCAGGATCGTCGGCACGCCGTACCCTGCGTGTACGTACAGCGCGCCGGACCACCCTCTACGCGCCGCGTGGCCGCTCAGCAAGGGTCTCATCGCCTCGTGCGTGGCTATACGGTGTCATCTAGGTTTTGTTTGGGGGGTAGATTTTGCTTTTGGCTTTCTTGGAGAAGCGAGGTTTTTGAGAAGTTAAATTTGGATTTTGGAAAATGCCAGTTTTTAGAGAAGCAGAGATGTGTTTGACTCGCTTGCTTTCGGGGACGGTGGCCATGGATGGGGATGAGGCATGGTTGAAAAACCGTACGAAAATTTTCTATCTCTATCGTGGTTTTGTTTACTGTTTTTACGGTATGTTTTTACCTATAATTTTCAGATAGACAAAAAAAATGCTAAAATGAAAAATAAAAATTATAACGAAAATGATATGGTCTTTTTTCACTGTTTCAGCGAAATTTCGTTTTACCCATTTTTTTTCCTGTTTTCTTCTCAAATATAAAAATTAACCCAGACCCACCAGAAAGAAAAGATGGTGGAACACGTATTTCACCACCAGCTGGAGCAGTGGTTACATTGAAACTTCAAAACAATGTTTAACATCTTTTAAATGTTAATATTTTAGTAACTAGTAAATTTAATTAATATTTCATTTGCGAGTTTATATTTCTTGCAATTAAATCTATAAAATGTGATTTTATTTGAATATATTTTATGAAAAAATAAAAAAATAAAGTTACAAATCAAACAACTTCTTGGTGACTGATTTTGTTGAATTACCATATTTTGTGACCTCTATATGAAAAATATTTTTTGTGTTGATTTAGTTCTATAATTGTTGATTTTATGTTGCAAACTTGAGTTATCCTAATATCAATGTGTGGCACTATGTATCCTTAGACTTTTGTGTGTTGTATGGTATGGATATGTTATTGTTTGTACCTCAAGTATGTTATTATATTTTTGACTTAATTTCATTATCGATCATTTTTGAAGCATTACCGTTCGAATTGTTTCGTTTTCAGAACTCCGTATTTTTTCTAACTGTTTTCGTTTTCGACTTTTTTTTTGTTTTCATTTTCGTCCGCTGTCTGAAATGTGAAAATAAAAATGATAGAGTATTTTGCCGGCCGTTTCCATCATTTTCAACTCTACTATCTCCGAATTATTATTGACACTAACATCAACTTTGATTGTTCGTCTTATTAAAAAAAATTGTTTCAATGTGTAAAATTATTAGTTATGATTTAAATTTCACTAATGATAAATCAAATAATAACAAAAATTTATGTATTTGAACATTTTTTTTAATAAAATGAATGCTCAAAGTTAATATTAAAAATCAATAATGTTAATATTTTAAAATCGAAGATAGTACATTTGACAGTGGCTCAGGGTGGAGGCGCATAACGGTGGTACTAGTAGCCAGTGACGTACCTAGGATTTTACAAAGAATATGCCGAATTTTTTTTTGCGACTGTACGAACGAAGAAGGCTGTAGATATGGTAGCGGCGTCAGTCGTAAGAGGCTAAAAGAGAAAAAAATTGAGTGAACTACAAAGCACTTGTCTTTCTTATCTACCGAATATAACGATCGACCACTAGACTATCTAATTTTACTGGGTCTAGAAACATGTGGTTTAAAGAAAGTTCAACTTATAAATATATTGTAAGTTCGGACTCATAAAAAATGACAGAAATATTTAAAAAAATATTAAATATTCTATCACTACAAATCAAAAATTTTATTTTTCTATCAAATATTCTTCTATTGAAAATTAAATGTTCTAAGTATTTCACATAAATATTTCAGTAGAACTGACTGTATTTAGTATCAAAAATCACAACTGAGTAACTAAACATTAAATTAGTTACTTAGATAAAATATAACAATCTAATATATATCTATATTAATATCTAAAATTTATTGTTCCCATTCCTAATAAATTCGATACATATATATATAGCAATATTTTAAAACTATATATATGTATTTACTATTTAAATATTTGTTGAAATTAAAATTTTAATTAACATGTGTATTTGAAACAGTTTGAGCTAAATTTAGGGCATTCTTACCCACCCACTTTGGTACGCCAGTGCTAGTAGCCACTTGTGGCGCCGGTGGTGGGCGGGACGCAAGCGGCGCTGACAGCTCGGTGACAGGACGGTGGCGGCGGCAGTGAGAGCCCGAGAGGGAGGCTACGAGAGGCCGAGGCGGCGATGCGAGCTCGAGGCAGAGGTAGATTGTAGGCGGCGGCAGCGGGAGCTACCTGGCGTCGAAGAGAAAGATGGAGGTGGCATCCGAACAGAAATGTTGATTGAAAATTTAAATCGTCGGGCCACAGCTTCTACGACTTGGAGACGTGAGGCTGTTTGAGGGTGCTTCCGCTGCTTCTCACGTTTTGGAAACGCAGATGTACGTGGCAAAACGCTACCTCAAACAGGATCTAAATTTAGAGTTAAGTACTTGAGATGGAGGTACTAATACAATACATCCGTTTCAGATCGTGCCCTGTAAATTTGATTAATAATGTATATAAATTTATTAATTATAATAATATGAGTTTCATATCTTGAAATTAATCGTAAAAATCTTTTTATAATTACATTTTTTACTTTATAATTGATTCTTCAAAATTAGATGGCATGAAATCTAAACTTACATTTTTTGTGTGATTGAGAGAGTATCAATTTGAGTCTTGACGTGAGAATTAGTGAGAACTCGAAAAATTGCTTTAAAGTAAATAAGGATGAGTTAAATGGCATAGAATCTGAGTACAGTAAGTTTTTCTGAGACGAGAGAGCTGATAGTTGGGAGGAATGTGATCAACAGATTTGGTGGTTAATTACGGCTTGTGACTCGTACTATTCCCCCACAACGTGTCAATAAATGGCGGGTCGAGGTGCACCGCGCCATTCGCATGCAACGCACGTGTCCGTTCCGCTCCCCCGGCCCGTCACGACCTATACCCGACACGCGGGACCACGTACTACAAAGCGGCCCCATTTGTCAGTAAAGCCTTTGTAGACCTGCCTATTCGGGGATAAGGCCACCGCGCAAGACGCCGTTTCCACACGCACTCCCTCCATTCTTATTATCGTTTACTTTTAAATTTAAATTTAAATTTTTATTTTATTTAAAAAATTTGCTTGCATATGTAAAACTATAAGTTGAGATTCAAATAACTCTAATGATAAATCAAATATATAAAATATATAAAATTTATTATTTTTTTAAATAAAACAAATAGTTAAAACTGAATTTAAAAATCAACGCCGATATCAATTAAATAAAAAGAGTACCCCGTCGGGAAGATAATACCCTGGTTCCGTTAATTACGGGATAGCTCGAGACAGATGGCACGGCCTCGCGAGAACCACGGGTGAAGGCCAGAGTTTAAGTCACCGTTTGAACCGTGGAAACCGCTCGAGAATAGTTTGAAGAAAACCACAAAAACCGTTAAAATTATTCGGTTTTTCATTCAAATTTCAAATTTTAAATTTTGGGACGGTTTTATCGGTTTCAAAACAGTAAACTGCACGGTTTTTGCGGTTAGCCACGCAGTTTTGCTGAAAACCGCTTACAGCAAAAACCGAGCGGTTTTTCTGAAAACTGCTCGATTTTTGCGGTAAACTGTTTGATTTTTCTGAAAACCGATAAATTAGTGAAAAATAAAAAATGAGATGAAAAAGTGCTGAAAAATTGGGCATGACCTATTCTAATTTCTTTTAATATCAACATTCACAACATACGTCATCTACAAATAGTAAAACACATATTCATTTATAACAAATCCAAAGTTTCAAACACAATAAATTCATACATACATGTAATTCATTCACAACAAATCTAAAGTCCATACATAGTTTTCAAAGCACACTTTACTTTTAGATTGTATTACAATCAAAATATGCATTGTCGCACTCTTCACTTAAGAGAAGCTGAATTCCTCTGTTAGCTAACAACTCCGCTTTGAATTCATTCCAAAAATGTTCCGTTCAAACGGTAGTTGTCTCCTATTGTGAGTATAACATGTTATAAAATTTTAGATTTTAATTAGTAGACCAATATGGTGAGAGGTTTTATGCTACAATCACCGTACAGATAATTATAGTAGTTATTACTTTGACTGTATAATGTATCTCTGTCTGTCACAAAATAGTACGTGCCGTAGTAATGCTGGCTCTCCCATCGATATCCATAATGACTGTGGAGCACCATGGTTCTTATCCTGTGTAGCATAGGTATAGTCTGTCTCACCTGCAAAAGAAGTGAAGTGTAAGATAAATAAGGCAAAATTGATCGTATGATGTGAAGAAATAGTTACCTGTGAAATGATGAGTTGTGATCAGTGGTCGTGAGTCAGAAACCATACTGTCTGATGGGTCTCCAGATGTAGTCCGAGAGCTGCTATTATTTGATTTCTGGTAGGGTGGGCTTCGTCTGGCGTCTCCAGAATCTATGTAGTCATCACTGTCCTTACCTTTTTTTTTGCTCCTTAATCTCATCTTTTTAGAACCTTTTTTCTGCCTTGCACTTTAAACCTTTCTCTTGCCTATGTGAGTATCACTCACATTTTGATGCGCTCATTTAGATATTGTTGCACTACGAGACAAGCGCAACAACAGTCTACCAGCGTCATCATCTGTAACAAAACGGCTCGGTAGAGGACTGTCACTCTCGGTGTCCTCTTCATCAAGAATAGGGTCAGAATTCGATCTCCCATGTTTCATCCATTCTCGAATAGGATTTGAAGAATCATACAACGACAGATACATGAGACGATAAAATAGATCGGCTTCTGGTGACTTATATGTCCACGAAGCATCACGCATACAGATTCGAAGATTGTAATTAACATACACCAACTTATGCAATTTCTTATGAGATAATCTGTTACGCACCTTGGTGTAGATCAATGCAAATGTACTCCAGTTGCGCGCACAACCACTCGATGATACACACTGTGAGACTATCCGTAATGCAAGCTGCTGGAGATGAGGTGTGTCACCTCCAAACATGTTTCACCAAGCTGCAAAAAAAGTATTCTTATCAACTGCTATCCTGTTGGTCAACTCAGTGGCGAATGAATCTTGTTTTCTTCTAAAAATTTCCGCCACCTACTAGGCCTGCACACACAAGTTGGTTGGTGCAATGCGTGTAAATGACTCTCGAATATCGTTCATCATATTTCGATCCATCCCATAAGAATATTGACTTCTTGGGGTTCAAAGATCCAGCTGCACATATAACAATAGTTAGATATCGTTGCACTATAAACAAAAAATACAATAATTGTGACAGAACCGGATCAAAACACTGGACGGCTCGCCTAATATCGATATCGGGTGATATTGAGCAACAATACCCAAATAATATAACACAAGTGTTAATATAAAAATAAGAAACCGATTAAGTCTTACAATAAAGTTCAAGTAGTCCAAAGAGAAATAAATTTAAAAGAGAGTTTAAAACATAATGGAAGTGACACGGAAGAGATACAGCAGTTTTCTACTATGAAACATATCTTGATCTAAGACATGCTTCACTCCTCGCGACCGGAGTTCGAAGAGGAGAGAACCGGTTCACAGGATCAGTTCGCAGGAGCCTCACCTTCTCACACTCTTTGACCGCAACAGCCACACCAGCTACCTGAAAGAAGAGCTACACACAACAAAAAAAGAGAAACAACAAACCGTGAGCACTAATTACTCAGCAAGTCTTACCCGTCAAAATTGGCTAACTACAGCTGACTCCTAAGCATGAGAGGCTGACTCAAGGGATGGTCATTGGCATAAAATATAACACTAACAATGGATCTTTACTTTCAAGTTTTAACCATAAATTAAGTACAAAGAATGATAAATTTAATTTGCACTATCATCTATCACAATCATAGTTACCAAACAATTACCTATAACTAAGCAAATAAATTCTATTATCATTATTATTAGTCCAGTTGTTACTATGACATGACACAGTGAACAAGTGATACTCGTTACTGTGAGGGGCAGCGATTATAATTGATTTACACCAGCTGGAGAAAATCCAAAGTACACGACACATACGCGTTTCTCAGAAGCCGCACGTGACCACCTTTCACAGCAATACCATAGTGTCGGCCCGAGGCCTACCGCTCCCAACCACATGGTCTTACATGCGATCACTACGCCGGGTGTATCTATGGTTAGATCCAAGGCTTTTCTCTGCTACCCCGTCGAAAGAGTGGTAGGGAGACGTCCAACCACTACGGTATTGAGCTACATCAGTTTTCTGGGTCCCATGTCTCCAGTATGCATTCGGTACTGTTCAAACTTACTCAATAGGGTCACACTCGAAATCGATCCTTAACCGACACAGACGGGACTACCACCGTGAAGGCCCAGCCTTCCCAATCCCTCCTATACTCTATCCTCGCCCAGTCTCAGGTTTATTCAAGTGTGGTATAAAATCAAACCTATAATCTCGTGAGTGAGGTTTATCTTTCACTCGACTTCTACTATTTATTAGAACTCATAGCCTAGCTCTACATCGAGTTACCTGTACCAATATATACTCAATAGAGGTAATTGGCACTATCAAGCATTCTAGGGTTCCAAACAACTCCTACAACTTAATACACAGTACATTAGCTATACAATACATAGTGACAAACAAAAATTTAAAACAGGGTAATGCACCGAGGCTTGTCTTCGGTTTGCTGAAAGTTAGCACAAACAAGAGAAAGATCTTCAGCGACGGACGACTTCGGAGCGATCAGCGCTAGATCTTGGTCTTTCGCGACGTTTTTGAAATGTGTGAAGTGATATACGAGTGCGATTAGTTATGCATCTATTGACATCTAACATTTTTACTTACCATCGCATGTGACAAGGATGCTCACATGCGATGATATGCTCATGAATGCATGTGTCAAAGATGGATATGCGATGATATAATAAGAAGAGTATGACGGTGATTTCATGAAAAGGAACTTTATTAGACCAAGGTGCTGCTGGAATTTATATAAAAAGATTTTTAAAATGAATTTCTATACGATACTAAATAGTTTATAATAGGGAAGATTACTTCTAAATTTTCTCGATATGGTTCTTGAAGGCATAAACTATAATTTAATTGCTCAAAATATTAACAAGGCTATAAACTAATTTCTGGACCAATTTCATAATTTATTGCAATATTATGAATTTTTAATGATTTAATTCGTATCTAAGAGTAATAAATTATTTATAAATAATATATAAGTGTATAAATTCTAAGTAACTCAAAGATGACATATATTAACTAATAGAACATAATTATGCATTTTTCACATTTTTAATATGCAGGGGAAAAAATGATGATATGCATGTATGTGCAAGGTATTTTATTTAATTATAATGCAGAAAATGCAACTTTGAAAGTTCTAAAATATTCTACATGATGAGAGGATTCCAACGGTATATTATTTGTAATTTTTTGGAGCTAAGATGAATTTTCTACGATTTTTGGAAGATAATACAAATTTTTGGACAATTAATAATTATTTTTGCAAAATAGACCAGAATTCTCGGTCTACTGGGCCGTGCTCACCCAGCCGGCCCACGAGCTGTCTGGCCATTTCGGCTTGGCCTGCCCGAACCAGGGC
>BCLG01001438.1:47429-91324 GCA_001602295.1 Zoysia matrella | reverse complement strand
CCTGTGCCTTTGGCTCGCACGGCGCCCTGGCACGGCCATGGGGGGATGGCTGCCGGCGCGGTGGCGCGGCTCGTCGGAATCGTTTCCCGGCATCGACTCTGAGGTGCGGTGTCTCGAAAACGATCTCCGCCGCTAGGGAAACTTGGGAATGGGGTCGAATGGCGGTGACCCTCACCGGAGATAGGTCCTCGGCGGCAGGCGGCGCGAAAAGAACCTCCGGCTTGGTCGCGCCGGCACTAGGGGCGACGAAACTCGGAGCCGCAAAGCCCTACAGCTACGCGGAGGGGCGAGGAAGGTCGGCGTCGAAGTTGTCATCGTCGGAGAGGAGCGGAGAGGGGGCATCCATAGCGAGGTCGCGCGGTTCAGGTCACTGGCGACACGGACACCTTGAATGCTGTACAAAAAGGCCAAATTTTCGGATCGGTGACTTGCCTACAAGGGGAGGCACGAAGTGCACTGCCTTATTGCAAGCAATCGGGGAATGAACTTGGAAGCACCGCAGATTTCAAAGGGATTGGCCAGCTGCGACCTTGCTCAAAAATTGGGGAGAACTCCAAGTTGGGCCGACTCTGAAAAGGAGAATGCGAGCTTACCGTGGGGAGAGCTCGAGCAGTGGCCGGTGCACCTGTTCGCCGGAGAAAATAGCGACGAAGACGCGTGGTGGTGTCTCTCCACGGAGAATGGCGTGCTCGGCCGAGAAAAGTGGAGAGCCAGAGTGAAAGACAGCTGGAGAGCGAGAGAGAGACAGTCGGGCCGAGGGGGGGGGGAGGGTCTGACGAGGGAGGGACATGGGGAGGGACATCTGTCCTTCACGTCTTAACGCGGGGCGTCGTGGCTCGGCTGCATGCCAGCCACGGACGAAGGCGCGCTGGCCGAGCGCGGTTGGACGAGGAGGAGGAAGGAGATAGCGGGCTGACAGGTGGGTCCCCCGGTGTTTTTCCAATTTTTTGAATTTTCTCGGATTTTCAGTGCACACTTCTGTTTTTGACCCGAAATGCACCCTTTCCTAGCTCAAAAAATTATGACATTTGTTAGGCTCGCAGATCTTTTGAAAAGGAACAACTTTTGTTTTGGGCATAAGTTTACAATCGAAATAAATAAAATGATATTTAATTTTAAAGACAGGTTAGTTTTTAAAGGAAAAATAAATTATTTGGGCTTTTAAATCTCAAATTAAAATTTTTCCAAAAACTTCTAAAATTCAAGTGGTTGCAAGAGATTTCAAGAGGGAGTTTCATTTCACAATATTTCATTGAATTTTTTGAGCTCACATTTTGAATTTCAAATTTAAATTTGGGATCAATTTGAAACTGGGTTTAAATTCTTTCGAGCTCGGATTTTTGGAAATTTCGAATTCGAATGAAGTGTCTTATTATTCGGAAACACGAAGTGTTACAATAATTTTGTTCGTAAGTACGTATTACCTGCATTCATAAAGGTATCATTGCAAGTGTTCACCATCCTACAATTTATAATGTCCATATATGTCTCTATCTCTCGCTCATCATTCCTATAAAGGGTTTTATACTTATTTTTACAAAAATGATATCTAAGAAGTACTTCACTCAATGTAAAGCTCTTGTCTTGATCTCAGCAAATCGAAGAAACACATACAAAGGTTGTATTGCATCTACCACATGTTTCTTTGAATCCCATCATGATATGCTTGCTAGGCAAGAGTGAGCATGCTTTCCTTTTTTGGTATTAGCAAATCTACTATTTAAAAATGTCTCAGAACCCATTCATGCCATAAATTTTTCTCTCCGATGAAGCATACTCTCAAGAAACATGTAGTTTATCTCAAAACGTGTAGCATTCTATTTTACCAACTCACCATCAATAACATTGGTCATCATAGAGTGCAACTGATTATGATTATACAACCAACGAGAAATGTTGCGAGCCGACTGTATCTTAGCTTTGTGCTCTAAAAACTCACCAATAGACTTTAGCATTAGGTTGATTGTATATGCCATACATAGTTGTCAAACAATATGAGGATATTTGTTTATTAGCAGCTTGCACGTCTTTTTATAATTTGAACTATTATCTGTAATAAACTGCACAATATTATTTGCACCTACATCAATGCATACCTTATTCATTTTCTGCACAAAAATGTTTCATTGTTCCAAATATCATTGGTACATATAAAATAAATAGTGCCATATAATAAACATATGTCTCGTACTTTAAATATGAAGTCCGCAGATTGGCTATGCCCAGTAACATTATATGAGTTATGAAAAAACATGACACCATTACAGTAGATCATGAAGTTTATCAAGCTCATCCATGTAGGGTCAGTTTAAGAGTCACATAATCGTAACACCGTACATCAGCCACTCCATCTTGAATTTGTCGAATTTCTTCTTGATGTCTTGCTCATTAGCATTAAGATTTGTGACATCTATCTCTCTCAGTTGGGCTAGGCACGTCTTCACCTGCAAATATCATGACACGTGACATAAATATAGTAACATACAAGAAAATATGTAATACAATAAAATGAAGGTCTCATACCCTATCTTTGTGTCTCCTTGACAGTACTAACAAAGTATAGACTATCGGCTTTTCTACCAGAGATAGCTTCTGTATAAAAAAATTTTGACCATACGCGTCCAATGGCCAACTTTGCTAGTTTGCTCTTCGCACTCCATATACATGTATCGATCTTAGTTTGAATCTGTTGATTATCTGACCTCTGTGATGCGGACCTCCTCATCATGCCAAACAGTCCAGATCCACCATCTCCCTGCGACGAACCAGAAGCACCTTACGATGAACCAGCACCACCACTATCGAACTGACCACCATATAAACGCTGCCGCTGTCGAAATTCCTCATCTTCTCTACATAACCTCATGGTAGCCTGTATCTCCTCATCGTCCTTTTTATTGACATTTCTCTGACCATCAACCTAGTGCTGTCTGAGGGTCTGTTTAGCTCAGTCCTTTCTTCGCTCGGCGGTTCTATCAAGTTCCCGACGAAAATAGTCCCGCACGTCCATGAGAACATGAGAACACCCAACTACGCTGCTTTCACGATGTGTCAAATGTTGCTTGAATTGTGTGATACCACCCTCTCTCTTCACAAACTTGCAACATTTGCAACAGAACCTGGAATACACATTGTCACCGTGCTCCCAAACCGAATCGGCCAGATCTGACATCTTAGAATCAACAATATTTGAAAATGACCAACTATGTTCTAAAGTTGCTAACAAATCGATCAATATTTGAAAAAAAACAACCATTTCACCTTCTCTGCCACGAAAATTCACCAGATGGGACGGCTTTCTGCGCTAATTGCTCGGCTTACCGCTCAAATCGCACGGTTTACCGCCGTCGACATGCGGCTAGCCGCCTCTGTCGCGCGGCTTACCGCTCAAACCGGCTGGCTTGTGGAGCGGCCGGCACCCGCGCGGCTAGCCGTGCTTATCACTCGGCTAGCCGTTGCTCCCTCTCGGTTTCTGACGTGCGCGGCGGACGACGCAGTGGAGCGGCGAATGCACGGTCGCAGTGGACGGATAGGAAAAGAGGAGCCGCAAGTGTTGCTATAGACATGTGAGTGAAGATAAAGTTTGCTTATATATTCTCCATCCAATTTTACTCGAATTTTTTGGGCACCAAAATCAAAATATTTTTAAAAACTGAGTCAACTATGAAATTGCATTTTTCATCTTAGTTCTTTTACATATTTTTTATTTTAAAATCTATCAAATTTTTAAAATTAAAAAAAAATGAATTAAAAACCGTTGAACTACCCAAACTGAACCGAAACAGTTTGAACGATTTTTACGAAAACCGTGTAAAGTAAACCACGGTTTTACGAACCTAAAGGCAGACGGACTGCCTGTTTATAAACCGGGTTCTCCAGCGCCTACTTTTCCCCGTCCCCGGCCGAGCCAAACACCCCAAAGCATGCCCCTGCCAGTTTCACGAGTACTCCATTCGTGATCGCAGCCACATCGAGCACCACCGCCACCGACGTTCCGAGAGGTACTAGAAGTCATGATGATGATGGGCGAGGGCGCGGCGCACGCGCCGCCGTGGCAGCAGAGCCTGGCGAGCGGCGGCGGCGGCGTCGACGGGGACGACGCTTACGTCGAGGAGGAGGACGCCGTGGCGGCGCTGGACGGGTACGCGTCTGACGAGTTCCGGATGTACGAGTTCAAGGTGCGGCGGTGCGCGCGCGGGCTGAGCCACGACTGGACGGACTGCCCGTTCGCGCACTCGGGGGAGAAGGCGCGGCGCCGCGACCCGCGGCGGTTCCACTACTCCGGCGCCGCGTGCCCGGACTTACGCAAGGGCGGGTGCAAGCGCGGCGACGGATGCGAGTTCGCGCACGGCGTGTTCGAGTGCTGGCTCCACCCGGCGCGGTACCGCACGCAGCCGTGCAAGGACGGCACCGCGTGCCGCCGCCGCGTCTGCTTCTTCGCGCACACGCCGGACCAGCTCCGCGTCCTCCCTCCGCAGCAGCAGTCCGGCGCCAGCCCGCGGGACGGTTCGTCGCCACTCGCGGAGTCGTACGACGGATCGCCGCTCCGTCGCCAGGCGTTCGAGAGCTACCTGACCAAGAGCATGATGTCGTCGTCCCCCACCAGCACGCTGGTCTCGCCGCCGCGGTCGCCGCCGTCCGAGTCACCGCCAGTGTCTCCGGACGCTGCCATTCTCCGTCGCAGCTCCTGGCCTGCCGTCGGCTCGCCGGTTAACGACGTCGTTGCTTCGCTGCGCCAGCTCCGCCTTGGTGGCTCTCCGTCCGGCGCGTCGTTACTGGCCGGCGCCTACCCGTCGGGTGCCTACGGGTCTCCCAAATCCACCCGGCTGTACAGCCTCCCGTCCACCCCGACAGGACCCTCGCCGGTGACCATCACCACCCCCTCCGGCGCCACGGTTGTGACCATAGATCGCCTCAACCTTGGGCTCCTCGAGGAGGTGGAGCCGGTCATGGAGAGGGTGGAGTCCGGGAGGGCTCTCCGCGAGAAGGTGTTCGAGCGGCTCAGCAAAGAAGCCGCCGTCCCCACCGACGCCGCCGCAGCTGCCACCGCGGAAGGCGCGGCCCCAGTTACCGCGCCGGATGTCGGATGGGTCACAGACCTCGTCGACTGAGCAGAGCGAACCCGAAAAATCGACAGGTCCCGTGGGTCCTCCGCCCTGAGTGGTTGCATCGTGATTCGTGAGTTGGAACTTGGAAGTAAAGAGGCAGAGCAACTGCCGAGGTTCCGGACCCCTCCTCAAGCGGAGGGGAAAATTCTAGTAAGAAAAAAAAAGGCACAAAAAAGATTTATTTTTTCCGTGTTTAATAAGATTCTCCTAATCCCTGTACATACTCCTATGTTCTTCCGTGCCCTGTGAATATTAATGGACGGAGGGTGATGCCATGATGGAGGGGAGGAAGGGCAGGATGGATGGATCGTCTTGGGAGTTTGATGGCATAGCAGTATCCGCCCGGCTACCAGCTTCTGATTTCAATCAGTGTTTGCAGAAGGACGCTCTAAGTTGATGGTAATTTAGCGTCTCTTTCTGTTGCTTATTTTGTTGCTACTATCGCATTAAGATGATCTGTGGCCCTGTAGTAGTACGTGATGTATTTCCGTATTCAAATCTGTATTTTGACATGATGTATTTCTTTATTCACCTAGTACCTCATGTAGCATGTATTACGAATTTACCGTGTATTACTGCCAAGAAATTAAAAACTCCTCTGTGCTAGTACTAAATACAGTACGTCTCGGTGTTTTATGACTCCGCTTGTGGCCGGTATCAGTGAATTTTGGTGATAGTTTCTTGGTTTTTGAAAATGATCAGCGGTAATACAGATGTTATTGACATCTCTAATGCATGGCCATCACTGAAGGAGCGGAGGATCTGCATTCCTCCCCCCACCCCACTGGAGCCCCCAACGCACCCCCACCCCACTGGAGCTGTCCGGCGGTCGCTGTTCGTTAGCGCCCATCAGCCGTCGCTGTTGTGCCGGCAATCCTCAGTCCACTGGTGTCAGCAGCGAAAGAATCCTTCTTTACCTAGTACTAGTACATTTTTGGATCAGTGACCAGCGAGGGACAGTAACCAGAAACGCTGTTTGTCCAAACGAATCAGTAGTCAGCGATTAGTTGCCTCTCTCAAGGTCCATTCAAAGAGCTCATGATCTGAATATTCGGGAGAAAAAGACTGCTACTCCGTAGACTTGAGGTCAGAACACCCGTAGATGTAACGTACGCATTCGGTCCGAAAGCTTATTTTTAAATTTTATTGACTGCGATTTTAATCGATGATTTTGATAAATTTAATTAATTTTAATAATATAAGTTATATATATTTTAAAAGTTTTTTTATGAAATTAAAAGTATAAATATTAAGTTTTTAAGTTAAATTAAATTTATAAAAATTATTGATAAAAATTGTAGTTAATAAAAGATAAAAATAAACTTATATTGAGACGGTCGGTCCCTGTGACAAAGATCCATGATTTCCGTAAAATGTTTGGTTTGACAAGCGTCAATCAGTTCGCGTCCAAGTATCGCATCGGATAAGTACTGCTAATTGTAAAAGCAGTGCTACCCTAAGTAGGAGTAGCTTGTGCGAACATAGACAAAGCATATCCAAACGACCGAACCTGTGCAAGTTGCAGTACTTTACAGCTTCTAAGTACGATGTTTATCGCAACGGGGTAGCTGCTGCTGGTTCAAGCATAGATATCATGAAGCAGATCTTTGCCGTAATTAGTTGTTAATTAGCGTGTCTGTTGCTCTCTCCTAGGATAGCGATGGAGCCAAATGGACTGCAGCTGGTGAGGATTTCCTCCCACGGATAACGTTGGCGTCGCCGTCCTTGGCTGCGAAACAGAGCAAGGGAATTAGCGGAAAATCAAATCGAGGGCCAGTCGAAACGTCCGCAGAGTTCGTCGTCCGATCCGCTGCTTGTTTGCGCTCGTTTTGGTGACGATGGCTACGCTTTGCGACAAAGCCATGGGCAGAATCCCTTAGTTCTGCCATCCAAGAATACAGTAGTATTGTTCTGGAAAGGTCGTCCACGGTCTAGTAAAGCATCCTACATGGAGCGTCGACCATGATTGGAGATCATGGCACCATGGAAGCTGGTGCAGGACAAAGCGGCTGCTTGGATCGTACCCTGACACCTGAGGAACACATGGAGTAGGAGCCACCAGCTGCGGTTGGTGTTCGTGCCTGATGGAGCCAGGCCGCCTGTCTCAGGGTTCAATCAAACGCGCCCTGCATGCAGCTCGATCAAACGATGATGATGATGACCTACGACAGTTTGATTCTTCAGCACATTGGCCTCTGAAGTGCTTTGCTCACAAAAGCTTCCCGCATTGCAGTTAGCTAACGCTTATGTGTTCATTTTTTTTAATCTACTCCATACAGATTTCTGTAGTAGCTAACCTGCATGGGCTCACAAATTATTTCAAGCTAAGATACAATATCTGTATATACATAGGTGCATCTCCTTCTGAATCTGCTCCTGATGTCCAGACAGATTTCGCTCTATATATCCCTATAATATACTCCTATATAGGTTCATCTCCTTCTGAATCGGCTGTAACAAAGGTCAACTTTGGAAAATAATTTGATACTCCTTGTGATCTAAGTACCTAGCTAGTGAAAATTTCCACCATGTGACTCAAGTTGCAAGAACACCTTTTCAAATCGCCAATGGTTATACCTCCCACAATGCACTGCCCCCAGAAAGAACTAACTACACATCATGCCCGATGAATCTATGATGACAGATACATGTCTTGGTTGAAAGGAATTGATTGCACCTGAGGTGGCTTAGTGTTATACACCGCCAAAGAACACACATTGGTCATTGGTGTCCCTCCCTTAGATCCCTAATGTATTGTAGCTATGTCCACTAGAACTACATGTTCTAGGAACTGTTCGAGCACGAATCTATTCCGACGTTTGTTTTCTCTTCAAAAGGATTATTCCAGTAGGTTTCAGAAACCTTAGTATATACTGACCCTTTAAATAGGTCGAATATTGCAATACTCTTAACCTAAGCAGGCAACAAGCCAACAGTGCAATACAGAAAGTCCCGATGACTTGGTCACAATGGGAGTACAGAAATAGAAGCGGATCGAAGAGGCGTAAAGAAATCAAAACGATGACTTGGTTAGATCTCGTGTGTAGCGTGATCTGCCGGCAGCATCATCGGTTTCGAAACTGCAGTGAGGGAAGGCTAAGTTGCCGACAGCGACGACCACGGATGGAGGATGGATGAAGCCAAAACAGAGGGGCGGACATATTCAACTCGATGGCCGGAACCGTGTGCAACGGCCAAAGGGCTGAACCAATGCTAACGGGTTGGGGATCGATGGACATTTATCTTCATCATTCTGCATGTCTCTGTCCCTTTTCTTCAGTGTGACTCATCTTTTTATTACTGTATTGCCCTTCTGCTTTCACTTTTTCACTTTGTCTAGGCAGACCGGCCCATCGGTGATGGAGGTGTTCAGTGTCCAGTGAATGGATGTGGTTGATAGGTAAAAGTATAGTAATGGGACGAGTGAAGTGGTTTGGTATAGTCACTATAGTGACGCTGATATCTCTTTCCAAGAATCCCGGCGTCGTGGAGCAGGACGCAGGAGCAACCCGCGTAAATATCGTGTGCCGTGCCGTTCATGAGCACGGATAACAAAAAAAAAAATCGCCCCACCCCGTTGTACAAAGTACAATTCTGACGTCGAGGATCGGATGAGATTTTATCCCATGGACTCTTGGCTTCCATCAAAATATAAACTTTTATCCTTTGTTTCTGTTGACATTCAAAATTTACAGCTCACTGAAGTGTATTACACAGTGCTGAAGTGTCTAATAAGCTCGTACGAGTTTATGGTGTTCACCGTAGTATCCGGCAAGTTCTTTCGGATTCAGATGTTTTGCTCACCGGAGTATTCGGTATAGTTACAGAGTGTCCGACAAACCCTCTCGAATTCAGATATTTTGTACACCAGATCATCTGACATAATGCTGAATTATACAGTAAGCCATCTCGGGTCTTAGAAATTACACATCAGACCGTCAGGCATGAGATCGGAGTGTCTGGTGACCGGAGTGTCCGGTGCAGTGTCGAACACTCTGGTGAAGTCAGTTTCGTAGTTTAAGTAACAGATCGGATTGATTACTTTCCTAATTGATAGGATATACGGCTTCACGGAGTAAGACCACTCTATCTCTATATAAAAAAGTCTATGGCCGATTGAGCAGGCACTCCCAATCGTCAAAAACATATTTACTTTTACTTTGTACCTTTTCAAACCTAATCTCTTTACTGGACCTCAATTTCTGTTATTTCTTCACCTCGACAGTGTTTGAAGGCGATTCGACTAGCTTGCCGAGCTCGAATCAACTTTAATAAAGTCTTGCTCCAATGGGTTTCCTCCCGAGCTTGATTTTCTAGGTGCTGTTGTGATCGTGGCTAGACTATCCCGTCGTTCTGCCACGGACGTGCGCGCGGTGTGTTGATCCGGAGCTTTTCGGCATCAATACATTTTTTGGTGACTTCGCTGGGAAGAAAGATTTCGATTGTCCGACCGAATCAACTTTTTCACTTCATGTCTTCCGAGATTTCACGGGTAAACATCGTCATGTCATCATTAGAAGAGTTGTCGAAGAAAGTTCGCAAGCGTTCCTCGAGCATCGAAAAGCCTCCGAGAGGGCACGCAAGGCACGAGAAGATAAAAAACTCTGAGATTACTTGACGTGTTTCACGAAGGATCGGCAAAGCAACATCAAGCAAATCAGAAATCCCATCCTACCGCCTGTCAAATCGAAGGTAACCACTAATATGCTCGCATCTGTACCTGATTCTGATGTTGCGAATATGGTTGATGCCGCTGTCTGTGCGAATCTCAACAACAAGCTGGATGCTATAACAAATTTTTTTAATAATACTCTTACTACTAGCTTGCGCGCGATAGAAGACAAACTTGATAAGAAGTATTCTGGCAATACTTTTGATACTCCTACCACTAATGTCGAAAAATTTATTAAACCATTGAATTAGCAAAACTCTAAAACTTCTGATGAGCAATCCTCGAACTATACATCAAGCCGAACCATTGTTGGTACTTCGGCTAATATTGGGGTGCAGTTTACTGATGCTACAATCACTAATTCGGCTAGTCAATAACCATATAACCGATGTAGTGATCTAATCCCATCATACCATAAAACTGCTTATCATAAAAATCTTTTTGGTGGGTGTTTTAATGCTAATAGTTCATTGCATCATACTTCGTATCCATTGCGGAACTATTCACCGCCAAATACATATAGTACACCACCACACAATTTAGTTCCAAATCGGTCCGGAGCTGATATGAAAAGCATGGATGAATTCAGAGCGGAATTAGTGGATATGTTCATAACAACATTTGGCTTAGATCGTAAAAGCAAAAGCCGATCCTATTAGAAATCTTACCCTAAAAATTATAAGCATGTTCCATCTCTACATAGTTTTAAGGTTCCTGATTTTGTCAAGATCACCGGTAATGATAATAGGTCTACTATAGAATATATAGGTCAATTTACTATACAATATAAAGAGGTAAATTCTAATGATATTCTTAAGATGAGGTTGTTTTCTTTATCTCTCTCGGGTGCGGCATTTACTTTACCACCCAATTCTATTTATAGTTGGTCTCAATTAAAGAAAAGGTATCATGAGTATTTCTTTGCCCGTGAAACTGAACTGAAATTGTCATATCTCACATCGGTTAAACAAAAGATCAATGAATCGGTTGTCGATTATATTAGAAGATTTAGAGATACTAGAAACCGATGCTACAGTTTGACAATTTCTGATAGGGACTTAGCTAATTTAGCTTTTTCTAGTTTGCTTGATTGTCATAAAAAAAGCTGGACGGTCATGACTTTTGTGATGTTAGTCAAGTATTGCAGAAGGCTATGGCTAATGAGAATAGAGTTAATGAGTCTAAACAAATGCAAAAGTTGAATGAAAAGGTCAATCATTTTGTTTATTTAATTGGTTGCGAATTTGCGAAGATGGACGATGATGATCATGATGTTTATGCTGCTAAATTCTCGTGGCCATCTAAAGTTAGCTCTCATCCTTATAATTCTCTCAAACCAATTCATAAAAATCGGCAAGAAGAGACGAAGTTTACTTTTGATGTAGCTATATGCGATAGAATATTTGATAAATTATATAAATGAGGCTACATCAAGATGTCACACGTTCTCCCTCCGCTTGACGAGTTAAAGCGGCGTGCTTATTATAAGTGATATCATTCTTTCTCTCATGTCACTAACGATTATAATCTATTTCGAAGGCAAATTTAATCGGCCATCAATGACGAACAATTGGCCTTTAAGAAAATACAAATAGATAGGGATCCTTTTTCTATTAATACTGTTGATCTACAAAGTGTAAAAGTGTTGATTCGGCCTAACAAGCGGATACAACCAAAGGCAAAAATGCGATCATTGGTGAGGAAAGGCAGGAAAACACCAATCTTTCAAGAGAAGTGGTGTTGAAAAAATCTTCGGATCGTAAGGAGTCTTTGAAAATCACTATCAAAGCCTCTAAGACTCGGGGGGGGGGGGGGGCAAGCCAAAAAGACTCAAAATTTAGTTAATCTTGCTACTCAGCCTAAGATGTTTAAGCTAAAGAATCCTGAAGTAAGGAGGTGAAAAATAAATGAGCCAAAGAAAAAACTTAAATTTCAAACCCACTTTTGATTATCTTTTGTCAAAATATGTGAACAAAAAGACCATTTTGAAGGATCGGTGAGCAAAAAGCAATCCACCTCTAAGAAAATACCGATCGAATGCTCATCGTACAATGTGGTTAGAATTGAAAGCACAGATGTGGTTATTAAGGAACCATCAAAGGGACCGATTGTTAAAAATGATCGGGCTAATCTAAAATACGCTATAGACCCTAAGAATTCTAAAGACAATAGTTGCTCTCTTGACAAGTGTTTTCAGCCAAAGTGGTGTCCCTCTGGCTTAACTTGAACTCAAAATAGAAGATTACAAAGGTTACACATTCAAGAGAGCAAAAAGCAAGTATATAGCCAAATGAGTGATCCATTACACAAAATAGGATCTCCACGATCTTCTTCATACATCAAGAAAGAATAGAGATCTAAACAAGTGAGAGTAGCTTCTAGTTGAGCAATAATAGGAGTTTATGGACGATAGAGTATTATCGCCCTTAGAACAAAATATGGCCGATATAATATTATCGTTGTTAGAGCAAAAAATGCCGCTGAGTTTCACCACCATCAGACAAATTTGTCACTAGAGTATTTTTTGCTCGCTAGCTTTGCAAAAAAACAAGGGGATATATATTGACACTCAAAATTTGTAGCCCACCAAAATGTTCGGCAAGCTCCCTCTGGTTTGTGGTGTTTTGTCCACCGTAGTGTCGATACAGTGCCGAAGTGTTCGGCACAGTGCCGAAGTTTTCGGCAAACTCTCTCGAGTTCGGGTGTTTTGCCTACCAGAGTGTTCGACAAACCCTCTCGGGTTCGGGTGTTTTGTACATCGAACTATCTGACACAATGTCAGATTATTCGGCAGGCTCTCTCGAGTCTCAAAAATTTATTCATCCAACTGTCTGGCATGAGACCGGAGTGTTCGGTGACCGAAGTATCCGATACAGGGTCGGACACTTCGGTAGAGTCGGTTCGGTAGTTTTATTGACAGATCGGATTGATTACTTTCCTAATTGATAGTATCCGCGGCTCCACGAGGTAATACCACCCCATCTCTGTATAAAAAAGTCTACGACCGATTGAGGAGGCACCTTCAATCATAAAAAACATATTTATCTTTACTTTGTACCTTTCCAAACCCTAATCCACTTGCTCCACCTTAATTTCTGTTATTTTTTCGTCTCGATGATGTTTGAAGGTGATTTGGTTGGCTCGTCGAGCTCGAATTAATCTTAGAAAAATCTTACTCCGACGGGTCCTTCTCGAGCTTGATTTTGATTTTCTAGGTGCTATTGTGACAGTGGCTAGACGATTTTGTTGTTTCGCTCACGTCCGTGTGCGGTGTGTTGATCCGGAAGTTTTTGGTGTGAACAGTTTCATGGTAACAAGAACCGATCAGAAGCTCTTAATTATTTGTACCTTCATGAAGCGGCTCGATTAGTTCGTAGACACAGACAGGTATATCACAGTTTCTTCAACACATCAGCCGCGTTAGGTTTTGCAGGCAGCCACTAAAGATTAAGGAGAATCAGAGTTTCAGGTCAGTACCAAGCAACAACCATGGGACCGAATATGCTGGTCTCAACTCTATGAAGGGTGCAGTTTCACTAAACAGAAATTAAACTGGAAACACAAAAAGATCACGAGCTACAGTAAGAGACAGACAACAAGAAGTGATAATATTCATAATACCATTGACACATCCATCCAAATAATTCTACGCGACGATCAGCACTGATGCCTCTGTAAACAAAAGTAAAGATGATAGAAGACAGATCAAAAGCCAGCGCGGAGGAGAATAAGTTGGTGGCGACGTCAAGCGATGCTAACAAAAGCATTAGACGTAGCAGTCATGACTCATGAGATCTGCCACTAGCTAGGGTTCCTTTCCTGCTTTCCCACCGTCGAAAATCTCAGATTAGTCTGTCGGAGCAAGAGATTGATCTCGCGATATGACAAGTACCATATATAATACTCTCTATTTTTAAATTGATGCTAATATCAATTTTGATCATTTGTCTTATTTAATTTTTTTTGATAAATATCATATATTTTGTTAATTTGATTTATCATTAGAGTTATTTGAATCACAACTAAAAATTATACATATTTGAATAATTTTTTTAATAAAACAAATAGTTAAAATTGATATTAAAAATTAACAGTCACATTAATTTAAAAACGGAGAGAATATGTTTTAAGTGGACGAATGTAGAAGATTCAAAATTTTCGGAAGAAAGTGAATGCGGTATTTTGTTCCTGATCAGCTGATCTGGTGAGTTTTGCAGTGTCACGCGGGCTGGCTTTCTTCAGCCAGCACATGCTGTATCCTAACAAGCCATTTTAGTGCTCAGCAGCGACTTCTTTTGGACAACTTATTTTGGCCCATCGGCAGGAAAACAACTGACAGCAGCACCAGCCCCTCAACTCTGGAACCTGAAGAACCGAATAATCAAAGGTACACTAATCTGTCAATTGAATTGCAGTCGGCGAAGGACGGACAGGTCAATTCTGGATCTAAAACCGCTGCTCTGGATCTTTCTGGGGCTCCTATTATTCCAGACTCCAAATTAAGATGCCCCGGCCGCGGCGTACATGATCCACGCTATCGATCGATTATGCATTATTGCTGCGCTGCGGCAACTGCACCGGCAGACGCAGGTGTCGCTTGCCAAGTCCCCAAGGTTCCGCAGCCGTTGGCCGGGAGCTCCGAATGAGTCCACGGCCGTCGCTTTCGGGGCAAGGACGACGTACGACGCCTCCGCATCCAGCAAATGAAATGGACGTACACCTCCTCTGCGTCATGGTCCCCGGTGATCATCCCGGTCCGTCCATCTGTGGCACGGGTAGAGGGCGAGTACATGTTCCCCAGTTTTGCGCCCATCCCTTGCCAGATCAGGACCATCAGGGGAAGCTGCCACCGCTGCATCGATCGAATCGTGGACGCAGCGATCAGCCATGCCGTTTCGTTTTCAAGAGGGACCAGCTCGCTGCGTCCATCTCCGATGGATGTGACACCATTGGAGGGGTCGTAAGGTCTAACTGCTTCCCGACAAAGGGGTCATCTTGTTCTCGATCCTGAAGTCACCAAAGGTATCAAGTTCCAACAGGGCTATCAGACATACAAACATACATAACAGCAGAAATATTCAGTGAGAAGATACAGAGCACGGTACGATTTGTTGGATGATCGATGCTGAAGGTGGGGAGGATCAGGAATAACCCTAGCGAAGTGGCTGCCTACCTTGGGAAATAAAAATTGTCGGGACACGAAATGTCTACATCACGCACGGCCACGCTTTCAGTCGGCATCGCCACCGCCGCCGTGCACGATCTCCCCGTGACACCTAGCACACCACGAGTCAAAGCATGATCAAGGAACTGATCATGAAAGTAGATTAGTACTCTTCTTGTTTTAAATTATTGATACTGTTAGTTTTTAATATCAACTTTGACCGTTTGTTTTATTCAAAAAATTTATTTAAATGTGTAAAATTTTGTTATTATTTAATTTATTATTAGTGAAATTTAAATTACGACTCATAATTTTATACATTTGAATAAATTTTTAGAATAAGAATAACAAATTTTATAAATTTAAACAAACAATCAAAATTGATGTTAAAAGTCAACGGTTTCAATAATTTAAAACCGAAAACCGAAAGGAGTATAAGCTACCCATCTTGTCATGCTGTCTTGCCAATCGCCTGCTACCAAGCTAATAATAGCAAAGATTAAATGACACTAGCAAGTATTAAAGCAGGACACGAAGGTAGAAAGTTCTTACAGATTGTAAGTAATCAAATCAATCTTAATCACGACGTTGAACAAATATCAATACATGATGACCAAAAACAGATAACTGCAACCGCACAAGCAAACCAACGAAATAGACTCGTTAAATAATTGCTGATAGGACTATTTAATTTGAGAGCCAATTTATGCAGCGAGCAACGGTGAATGCGGAGTATAACTCAATCACGCCAGGGAGTGTTGTAAGTTCTAACAGGAACACAAGATAGATGACCAGCAGCCTGAACATAATTCTCGTCATAATCCTTGGTGCGGTGCCTTTGGCACAGATGTGTCCCTCCAGACACAAGCAGTTCCCTCCACGGCTACACCGCCTTTACGATGAGTAAAGGGGAGCCTCTTGCTTGCTCCTTGCTCAGCTGCTCCATTAGCCGGCGTGAAGGCAATGTTGAGCCGCAATTGCGAAGCATTGGGCCTACTCCGTCCAAATTTGACGCTCCAGAGCGATCTTATCAAAGGCCGTCCGATAATACTACTAGCCCGAATCGACGTATCAAAAAGCCCATTAAATCATCCGAAGGTCCATTCCTCTCTTCTCTGTTTTCACTGTTTTCAGAATCAGATATACGCCGCCGCCGCCGCCTTTTTGTCGGGCCTGTTCGGTTCCCGTTTTTATTGCTGCAGCTGCAACCGGCTGCGTGCAACCGTTGTAGAAACCAGACCGGTTTCCGGTTTCGGTAAAAACCGACCAGCACCGGATTTGGATTGCCGAAAACCGTAAAAACCGATCGGTTTTCAAAACCCTGCCAAAAATACGTTACAACAAGCTGATCCGAACCCTTCCTCGGGCATAGTGCTGCGTGCACTCACCCTCGCCGTCACGCCGCCGCCGCGGCAGCTCGCCCGCTTGTCGTCACCTGCCCCGGCCGCGCGTCCGCCTCCCAATGAGCACGGACCGCCTCCTCCACGTCCTCCGCGCGCCGGCCGCTCGTTCCAGCCCCGCCGCTCGCCGGGGCGCTCCCAGCACGCAGCGCATCCGCCTCCTGCAGGCCGCCTCGGGGATGCGGCGCGCCTCCGTGGCCTGCTCCGGCTCCGGCTCCGGCGGGAAAGGGGGAATGATGTACAAGGACGCTGGCGTCGACATCGACGCGGGCACTGAGCTCGTGCGGCGCATCGCTAAGATGGCACCGGGGATTGGCGGCTTCGGCGGTCTTTTCCCATGGGGTACAATTTTGTCACCTCTTTTGTTTTAATCTTTTTCTTGTTATGCTCAGGATGTTGTTTTGGGCACCTCTTGAAATTGGGAAAAGAAGTATTCTTTTTGAGATGAAGCGTGGCTAGCAAGCAATGTGAGGCTTATGCTTCTACTTAGATGCTACAATAGTGGAGTACATTGGTTGCGGAACCTTATAAAAAAAATGTTTTTGGCGAAGGCCTTTTTCTTTTATCTCGTTTTATACTAGTTACTCACTCATTTTTAAATTGTTGTAGTTAGAACAATAATTTTAGTGCAAATGAACTAGATTTGTTGTCCCAATGACAACAATTTAAAAAACAGAGGGAGAATTGCTGAAAAGGAGCAACTCTTACGGGTTTTTTTGCTTGGTATGTCACTGTGACGTGTGAGTTATGTCTGTGCTTCTAGCACAGGCGGACCCAGGGCCTGGCGACCCTGGGCGCCTGCCCGGGCTCCGAGGCAGCTGATGTCTCAATGTGGGATTAGTGAGTTGTTTGTTTTGTTTATATGATGCTCTTGTGCGGTGTGCCTATTTAAGCGGTTGGTTCATAGAGTTAATTTTGAGTTAATTTTCAATAGAGAAATAAGTAGTTCATGAACTTGATGGTTTTCCACATTGAGATAGAACTATTTAATTCACTTAACGAAGCTTTTGTTCTTCAACGCTTTCATTAGATCAAGCATTAAAAAATGCATTTATCTCATACTTTTAAGCTTGCGAAGTTTCCGATTTGGATACGTATTACAACTTTTGGTGGTAGATTAGCGAACAGTGTATTTTACCATCCTAATGAGATTTTTTGTTATGTCTCTGTCTTCTTAATATGCTAAATGCTCTTTAGTTCCAAAAATATTATGGTTATCATCTATGCTTATTTAAGTGATAAATACTCCTTCCGTTCCTAATTGTTGTCGCCGTTGACTTCTAACATCAACTTTGATCATTTTACTTTAAAAAAAAGTCTGACAAATATCATATATTTTTTACAATTTAATTTATCATTGAATGTAAATACGACTTATAATTGTACACATTTGAACTAATTTTTAAATAAGACGAATGGTCAAAATTAATATAAAAAGTCAACATCGACAACAATTTAGGATGGAGTAAGTATAGTCCATTTTATGAATTTGTTATATATCCATTACATTATTCGCCCAGACTCCACAAAATTTTTGGGTCCGCCACTGGTTCTACGCCCTGTTGTCTGTGGAAACGTTCCATTTAGTTAACATTTTTATTTGCTTCTGTATACTTTGGAGTCAAAAAATTACTACCATTTTTAACCCTATTCTTGCTTTGTTTTAATGTTACTTTGGCAAAAACAGGAGATGATTACCTTGTTGCTGGCACTGATGGTGTGGGGACAAAGTTGAAGCTTGCATTTGAAACTGGTATTCACGATACCATTGGCATTGACCTGGTATGTGATCATGTGCTATGCGCTCTTTTGCTTGTCCTCAACTGATTGTTTGAAATTATTGTGGCAGGTTGCTATGAGTGTCAATGACATTATAACTTCAGGGGCAAAACCACTGTTCTTCTTAGATTATTTTGCCACAAGCAAACTTGATGTTGATCTTGCGGAGAAGGTAATTATAATATCTTTTGCTCATTAAACACTACAGTTGTTACTCATCTCATTCTTTGTTTTAAATTCTATTCATTTAGCGTTTCAGGTTGTCTATAATTTATTTATCAACTATGTAGGTTATCAAGGGGATTGTGAATGGTTGCCAACAATCAGATTGTGCTCTCCTAGGAGGAGAGGTGAGGTTTTCTAAGATTAGCACAATTTCGCTATTTAGTTTTCTATTAGTTAACATTGCAAGTTAGCATATGAATGGCGCAGATGTCATGCTCAGTGGGTTTAAAAAATGTTCAAACTATTTGAGTTTCATATAAAATGTTCAATTTATTTGAGTTTTTATATTATTGATTGAGAAACTTTTGGATATAAGTTTCATAGATACTTGCAGGTGGCTATGTGTGCCACTGGTAGCATAAATATTCAGACACCCAGCATTACATATGAATAACTTTTACCAAAAAAAAAAAACTTAGAGAACAAAAAACCAGTTGTACTGATTATTGGAGAATCGGTTATTACAGACAGCAGAAATGCCTGATTTCTATGCTGAGGGTGAATATGATTTAAGTGGATTTGCTGTGGGTGCTGTGAAGAAGGATAAGGTCATTGATGGTAAAAACATTGTTGAAGGAGATGTACTCATAGGTCTTCCTTCCAGTGGTGTTCATTCTAATGGCTTCTCTCTTGCTAGAAGGTATTGCAAATATCATCTTTCAGTTGTTCTGTATCCTTAAGTATTGTCATTATTACAAAGCAATGCTTTCTTTCATGAATTTTATAGCTTGTTAATGCTGATTCACTTTTTTTTGTTCTTAGAGTATTAATGAAAAGTGGACTTAGCTTGAGCGACCAACTCCCAAGAAATGATGGCATATCGACTACTGTTGGTGAAGGTCTCATGGCCCCAACTGTCATCTATGTTAAGCAGGTTAGCTTTTATTTTCTGTATCTCTATCCTGCATTTGTGACATGTAAAATAAAAGCTTTTCAATGTAATTGTTTTGAATAAAAAATAGGTTCTTGAGATCATTGGTAAGGGTGGTGTAAAGGGACTAGCCCACATTACTGGTGGCGGCTTTACTGATAACATCCCTAGAGTATTTCCTTCTGGACTTGGGACGAAAATTTTTACTGGATCATGGGAAGTGCCACCTGTTTTCCAGTGGCTTCAACAGGTAAGTGTTAACACTTGAGAGTAGCACTTTTTTTCCATCAACGCGTACTGTGGTCTCTACTTTTTTTAGCTAGCACTTTTAGCTTATAGTTTTTCAAATTTTTTAGGTTGGAAACATTGAAGATGCAGAGATGCGACGGACTTTCAATATGGGCATCGGAATGGTTCTTGTAGTAAGCAAAGACGTTGCAGATACTATTCTTGAAGACAGACGGGGATCTAATCGTGCTCATCGCATTGGAGAGGTGGTCCAGGGTGAGGGGGTTCACTATATATAACCTTTTGAACCTTATAATTAACAAAGTGACTTCCTGGTATGAACAAGTATTTTAGTCGTGCTGTGCAGCCTAAGCTTATGTATTCAACGGGAAGATAATCGAATAAAGAAATGGAATGTTTTCATTGTGCAACGTGTTGTTGCCTCGGCTTATGTGTTCAGTTCTTGCCTCTGTCATGCCATGAATGATTTTATCTGCTTAACTACACGCATGGCTTCTCAATCAGCTTCATTTTTTTTTGTCACACTGTCAATAGAAGATTCTATTGCAGGGCCTAAATTCAGCCCTTTGAAATTTTGCAAATTAAACTTTTAGTTCCTACTAAATCTACAAGTGATTCTCCTGTTGCCGGTACCAATCTCAATGCAAAGAATAGGCATAAGAAGATTCAAAAGAAGAAAAAAAAATACAAACACAACCAAAACAATTTTACATTAACATGTGAATCGATTATGCCTGCATCTCATCAGGCCGCGCCATTGCAGAGGTGGCCGTTGCCATTGCACATCGTCGGGCTCTTGAGCACCAGCGAGTTCTGTCCCTCGACGTGCGGCAGGTGCGGCTCCTCGTCCTCCTGCCCTGCTCTCTCGACGTCCTCGTGGCTGAGGAAGCACGGCTGGTTCGTCGAGCACAGCACCCGCGCCCACATCCGGTCCGTGATCACCACCTTATTCTGCTTCTCCGTGATCCTCTGCACAACGTTCCATCAATTAGTGTTCAGTTCCCAAGATTACAAATTGAGTTCGAGAAGGGAGCAAGCGATAAGGACTTCATGGTTCCATAGTTGGATTGAAGGAAGAGACTTACATAGAAGGGGATGTAGGTGTGCCTGCCGTTGACCTGCGCGACGGTGAAGCCGGTGTACCCCGCCATGGCGCCGTGCAGGGCGCTGTGCGCTAGCAGCGTGCAGTAGACGTTGTCAGAGGCGTTCGACGGCACGGCGCGGATCATGTACGTCGGATCGATGTACTTCAGCGTGATGGGGAAGTTTTTCTTCCTCTTGAAATGCTCCTTGATCTTCTGGGAGAGCCAGAGGCCGACGTCGAGGAGAACCTTGTTGCCGGAGGCGTCGTGTGTGTCGGCGAAGTGCATGCCCTTGGCGATGAGGTCCTGGCCGGCGCCTTCAGCCACGACGATGACCATGTGCCCGTTGTCGCGGAGCCGCTTCTCGACGAACTCGAGCAGGCCGCCCTTGCCGTCCATGTAGAAGGGCGACTCCGGGATGAGGCAGCAGTCGACGTCGCGGCTGGCGAGCGTGGCGTACATGGCGATGAACCCGCTGTTCCGGCCCATGAGCTTGACCACGCCGATGCCGTTCTCCGCGCTCTCAGCCTCGACGTGCGCCGCGTTGATCGCGCGCTGCGCCTCCTCGACGGCGGTGTCGAACCCGAACGACTTGTCGATGACGGCGATGTCGTTGTCGATGGTCTTGGGCACACCGACCACGGCGCACTTGAGCCCGCGGCGCTGAACCTCCTCGTGGATCGACGCCGCGCCCTTCTGCGTGCCGTCGCCGCCGATGACGTACACCTGGTTGACGCCGCGGTCCTGGATGCTGTCGACGATCTTGGCCGTGTCCTGCCCGCCGCGCGAGGTGCCCAGCACCGTGCCGCCGCGCTTGTGGATGTCGTTCACGGACCGCGGCGTGAGCTCCACCGTGTTGCGCGCGTAGAAGCCCCTGTACCCGCCCACGATGCCCTCGACGCTCGACACGCCGTACATGTCGTGCAGGCCGCACACCAGCTCGCGGATGACGGTGTTGAGGCCCGGGCACAGCCCGCCGCAGGTGACCACGGCCGCGCGCACCTCGCCCGGCTGGAAGTAGACGCGTTGCCGCGGGCCGGCGCGACGGAAGTGCGTGCCCCGCGCGCTGCTCTTGTGTACCACGATCTTCTTAGGCACCGTGTCGTCCGGGTTCACGAAATACTGCCTGCGCGATCAGAACAACACAGGTGAGCAAAACTTGGGCAAATCTGCTGAAAGAACGTAACAGATCAAGAGAACAGGACTTCGATTAGGATTGCTTACTTGACAACAGAGTAGGCGGGGTGGTTCTGCAGAGGATTCGGGTAGCTCTGCATCCAATAGAACAAAAAAGATAAACATCATGAGCAAAATTCTTTCCCATGACGAAGATCAGAAACCGGCTCTAACCAATACCAGATGGATTCTGTACTCACCTTCAGCTCAGGTAGGTAGTCCGTAAGGTGCGGGACGTCCTCCAGGACGTACCCGCCGCTGCCGCCGGCGAGCTTCTTCTTGGCCGGCTTGGCCTTGCTGGCCGGCAACGACTTGGTGACCGCGGGGGCATAGGATGTCTTGACGTCGACAACCTTGGGCTTCGCCGGCGGCGTAGTGACCACCGGCTCCGGCTCGACGACGACAGTGACGGCGGGTTCGATTGACCCCATCACGCTAAGCGAAGAGGACTGGATGTCTCTCTAGTCGTCGGAACTGCAGGTGGCGGAGAGATGCGCTGCTGGAATCTCTTGTTCTTTTGGAGACTGGGAATTGGTGTGGAAGTCAGGTAATCGAGCGCCGGGTTTATATAGGCGGGGCAGGGTTCGTTTGCGAGTCGGAACTCGGAAGCGGGACGAGACAGGGGAGTCGGTGTTTTCGGTATTGGGTTCGGCGAGCGCGTGGGTTTCTTGGCCCTCGGATTCTCAGCTTCGCCCCCCTTGTTTTCTCAAGAAACGACTTTTGTGGAATATAGTTGAGCAATTACAAGTGTTACTGTTTTTTTTTATGAAATCCGAATGTCATTGCTAAAAAATTGGATACCAGTAACAAAAAGATAGTAAATATTCCACCCGCCTTTAAATTATTGACCATCCATATTATTCAATTTTTTTATAAATATAAAATAAATTAGTTATGTTTAAATAATTTTTATGATAAAACTAATCACAATAAAATAAATAACATTCTAATATAAAATAAATTAGTTACATTTAAATTATTTTTTATAATAAAACTAATCAGAATAAAATAAATAACATTTTTATAAAATTTTAAATAAGATAGAGAGTCAAACATAATATCTAAAAGTCAAAAATGTTGAGAAAAAAACGAAGATCGTAGAACTGCGGTCAAGATTCGATTCACTGTTTCATAATAAAAGTGAGACTTTATATGGTAAAGGGTAGCCCTGCTTGTGCTGGGTGGAGGGCATTGGTTTGATCACTTTGATATTCTTTCTGAAATCTTTTTTATATTTCTATAATGGACCATTTTCAGGGCTCGAATCTGTGATCATAGTCACATAATATTTAACAAGTGCTCTAGGACGGGAGAAGTATGGCGACACACCAACATAGGGCGCATTTGTTTATTGAGGCTGTCGTGTATTATGTGCAACGTCTGTTGAATACAGCAGTTAGACAGTACCTATTTCAGTGGTTTTTTTCACACTTTCCTTCTATTCACTCAGCATTCCAACAGCGGAGCGGTTCAGCCACAGCTCGGAAACGCCGAAGCCCAGGAAACGAACGCAACCATAGTAGCGGATCTTGAATATTTTACAACAAATGGTCTATCTACCGCCAGATTTTCTCATATTGTACGAACAAAATCTTGAATAATGTGTGTCTGAGTGCGGATGTGCATACCAAAACTTTCACTTGTGTAAAAAAAAAATGCTATTCTTGGGCGGAATTAGACAGGTGAAACGATCTAACCATGTTTTCCATGCAAAAACTGCTCCTTGAATTAAATACGAAATCCCCAAGAATCGAGAGCACGTTTGAGCAAGAAATTTTCCTAACGTTGAAAGACGCCAACAGAGGAGCAGGGGCAGCTCACAGAAGATGAACGACCGGTCAGAGCTAGCTAGGTCCCGCCGGTCAATGACGGAACAGTCAAAATATTTGAAATTAATCCAGTGGAGGCTCCCAGAGAGCCGGCGCCATCAAAGAATTTGATAGTCCAGCGATACCAGTCTTCAATGGCGTCCTGGTGCTAACTTGGACCAAAAGGAAGCAAAACGATTGGTCAAGATTGACAAAAAAAGGTTACATTGAAAATTTAAAAAATATAGAGAGAAAGGTTGTAATAATCTAGTAATTCGTTTTGTGTTTTTTAATTTGATAATTTCCTAATTTGTTATAGAAAAATATTAATTTTAGCGTGGAAAGTTGTTGCTGGAGTTCCTCAACAGTTTAATTACAAAGTGAAAATTGAGCATAATGACTTGCTTGTTATAGAAAAGGCATGATATATTGAAAAGAAATGTTGAACCATGATCATACACATGAGATTCGTGGGGCATGTTGGCGATCCTTTGTTTTATTACACCTCGGTACACGTTGTAATCTTCGAAAACAAGGACATATCCTTTATTTATTTATTTTTTGAATAAGAATCTTCTTTCTCTTGGTTCCATATACTGCGTGTGGACTTTGTAACATGAAAACCAAGGAAAAAGGAAACGATGAGCTCCAAGTTTAGTGGAAGGGCCTAAGCCGTACATAGTTCTACTAGGAAGAAGAATATTCAGATGCATTTCTTAATTTACTTTTTGGCGGGAACCACAGTAAAGAAGCACAGAAACTAGCCCGCCACTGAACATATATAGTGTACCTTTCAGAGACTGTAATTTTGAGGAACTTAGTTATTCGTCTATGCATCAATAGAAATGTAATTTTCAGGTTTGTCGAATCGATGTGAGTTCATCAGTTCTTTGGTCGCATCCAAGTGAAACTAGGTGGAACTATTAACTCCAAGACAGCCTGTCTTATTTGGAATCATAAATAGTACTCTCTATATATATTTCTAGGTTTGATCAAAGTTAAAACGTTTTAACTTTGATCACCAGTATGTTAAAAAGTATGATGTTTGATGAATTATAAACAGTAATATTAGATTTATCATAAAATTAACTATTACAATATGTAATTATTAATCTTTTAAATAATGAATCTATTGAGATACTATTAGTCAAACTATTTGAATTTGATCAAATACAAAAATACTAACATTTGTGGACGGAAGTAGTATAAAGAAAGGTAATCGTATGGGCGAGAGGTAAAGTGTGTGGCAGAACTATTGTTTCCCCTTGACCACTTTTCTTTTGTTTTTCTTGGAAGAACCATCTTTGCTTCCCTCGTCCACTGTTTTTTTTAGCACCTCTTTGACGCGACCAAAGAAATCAATTTGGTTGGCTAGCTAGCTATTACGTATTGTACCTGCTGTACGTTAGCCCACCACCTATAATGCTGACGCTTCAAAATTGAAAGGAAGAGTTCAATTAAAACTTCGTTAGTATAGTGATGAATTGGAGTGCAATGTTATATGTACCATGTGGTATATTCTAGCTATATTCTCTCGAACAAATGCTACCATTTTCTAAGCAGTGATGCGAGCATTTTGATTGGTTCCACGCATGGGATTCTTCAGATTTGCGGCTAAACACCGTCGTTTCAAAAGAAGGCAGCAAATGCTCTTTGTCAAATCACGTACAAATATTCCTTTTCGAGACCAAGTAAATTATTGAAGGTGGAGTGGACAAGAAATTTCTTGTTTGCACTCGTACATGTTTTCCTATGAGCCGTTCCAGCTCGCAACAAACGATACTGCTTGGATTATACGCTAGGGTCAAAATTAAAACTAGATGGTGTTAGTTTTGGAAACGATGGAAGTAGGAACTGTCGAGGGAAAGCAAACTTGGCACCTCAACGGTAGTTTATTTACTATTATAGTAGGCCTTTGATGAGGGAATATGTAGACGTCAACGATGTTTCCAGTCTCAGAGAAGTTAACGATGAAGCCAATGGGCTGACGATGCCTTGAAATAGTACTGAAAAGGGACGTGGTAATAGAATATCCAGGCAGGAACAACTAGATTTGCACTCGTGCTAGAATATACTAATACAGTATACACTGCATAACGTTGCGATTACTTGGTTTTGTGTGTGCTTTGATCACAAGTGAAAAAGAGTCATACTTTTCCGTTTCTTTAATATCAAGATATTCTACTCTCTCTCTCTCTCTCTCTCTAATATTATAGGAAAAAGAAAATGAATCACACTCTAAAATAGTCTCCTATCAATCTTCATAGGAGAGGTACACCATTAATTTTTTTGGAAAATTTTTTATTTATCTCTCTCAATTATCATAGATATTCGCTTTTTCTCTCTGAATTATAAAAAATGTGTACTGAGACTCCCTCAACTATCAAACCTGTTCGTTTTTTTCTCCTCAAGTTAGACAGTGATTTTCGCTGATATGACTATTGAGGTGGCTTTTTTGAGCATGTTAAGTACCTTTTTCTAATTTAAAATAAAGTGAGGGGCATGTCAGCAGGATTTGTCACATCGTTGTCGACATCATCTAGAGGTGCCACATGGATGTTCACGTAAGTGAAAACCGCTGTCTAAATCACCCGAGAAGAAAAAAACAAATGGATTTGATATTTAGAGCCTAAATACTCGGTTTTGTAATTGAGAGAGGAAAAACGAACATCCGTGATAGTTGAAGAGGCAAATAAATTATTTTTTTTCTTTTTTTTTTTCTTTTCATGATCCATTTTTGCAACACCAATGTGCTCAAACCAAACGCCAAAATCCACCAACCCATTCGTGTACACGACAGCGATAAGCATCTCAATGTATCAAAAGTCTTGGCGACAATTTGACCAAGCTGAAAGCAACACCATCAGTCCGTGGACCACTGAGAAACCATCGAAACCCATGGGACGTTATGCTCCGCCGCTGCAGCGAAACGCCCGCGCCTCCATCGCCCGCCAACAACCACCTACTGAACCACGCAGTTTCTCTTCACCTGCAGGGACCTAATTAACGACGGCGCCGACCAGCCAACCACGAGGATGCACAGCGAAGACCAGATACTGCACTCGGCCTTGTCTGCTCCAGTCCAAGCATGCAACTACCATCCCTCTCTCGCAGCTAAACAAACGTGATTATTAACTTAACCTAGCTCGTTTGTGAAAAATATTTGTTTAATAGTAGTTTAACATTAAGTGTACGTACTTTTTATTTGTCTAAATTGAATGTTGCAACACCATCGTGGACACGTATCTGCATCCAGTGACGTACCTAAGATTTTACGAAGGGTATGCCAAATTTTTTTTCAGCTATTCAGACGAAGACAACAGTAAATATGATAGCAGTGTCAGTCACTAAAGTCTAAAGTAAAAAAAAAACTGAGCAAACTACAGAGCACTTGTCCTTCACATCCGAGATGACCGAATAACTTCTCTATACTATCAAACTTTAGTCTAGTTTAGTAGGTCTAGAAAACATGCGGTCTAAAAAAAAATCTAATTCGCTCGTAAGAAAGAGAGAGAGAAAAATTCCAAAAAAACAAAATATTCTATCGCTACAAAACAAAAGTTTTATCCTTTTATCAAGTATTCTGCCATTTAAAATTAAATATTTTATGTATTTCGTTTAAAGATTTCAACAGAACTAAGTGTATTTGGTGTCAAAAATCACGGCGGAGCAACAACATCTGAATGGAAAAGGTATTAGGCAAAACGGCTAATAGATACTTAAACCGAGTACGTAAACATTAATTTAGATAAAAATACCAGTCTAACATAGATCTATATCAATATCTAAAATTTAATTAATTATTGCTATCTTTACTAAATCTGGTACACATATATAGCAATATTTTAAGATTATATATATATATTTACTATTTAAATATTTATTAAAATTAAAAATTTAACTGACACATACTTTAAATATGCTGAAACAAAACCCCGACATGCACCAACCGTTTTCTGCGTTCGTGTACGGTGATAAGCGTATCCATGTATCAAAAATTCTTCATGATACCTTGACCTAATAGCTAGCCGAAAACCCCGAAAGCAACCCGTCCTCCCAAGGAACGAAAAAGCAGCCGTCCGAGACGAAGGAATCGAAATCCATGGGACTCCGCTCCGCGGCTGCAGCAAAACGCCGGCGCCTCGCCCGCCAACCACCCATGGCGGACGCGTAGATTCTCTCTCTCTTTCTTGACCCCGGGACCAAACAATGCCGTGGACTCGTCTTGTCGAAGCAACCACCGTCCCAGCTCGATCCAAAGCTACGACCTGCAGCTTCCTGCGTTCCTCCGCGGCGAGGTCCGTGCATCTGTCGTTTCCACGGTCAGAGACACGCGGAGAAGAAACATGCCTCGTGGGATGTTTCTGTTGCCGCAATTAACTAGTGCTCCGATCTAGATGTTCCGTATCCATGGGCGGGGTCAGGTCTGGGTCACGACGGCTGGCCAATCCAGTGCAGGTTCCAGATGCCGCACATGACCACGCTTTAGAAAAAATATATTGCCCAGAAATATTTTCAGGGGCAGTACAAATACGTTCAACAGGAGGAGGTGAGGTGTATATTCCATCTATTACTAAATTGATGTTGCCATTAACTTGCAATATCAACTTTGATTTTTTTATTAAAAAATATTATGATAAATTTCATATATTTTGTTATAATTTGCGTTATCATCAAAGGTGTTTGAAACATAGCTTATAATTTTACATATTTGAACTAATTTTTTAAATAAGATGAATGATCAAATATAATGTTAGAAGTTAACGGTGACATCAATTTTAAAACGGAGGGAGTATTTATTTTGCAAAACATATCTTGGCCCGCTTTTTTCATTAAGGAGCGGAGAATAGAATTACGTTCCTTATGTAAAATATATATCAAAACATATTACTATGTCTACTTTCGATTTTAAAATATTGACAATGTTAAATTTTAACGTTATCTTTGTCGTCCATTCATTTTATTTAGTATGATAGGTAACATATATCTTGTTATAATTTACTTTATCATTAAATATATTTAAAACACAACTAATAATTTTACACACTTGAACAATTTTTTAAAATACGACAAATGGTCAAAGATGAACAATGCTAATATTTTAAAACCGGAGGGAATTAGTTGTTATAATGAGGGAGTATAAAAGTCTTGTCGCTTATTAAACACCGTTTTCGTACTTTCTGATGGTCTGTGGTTTGTAGTTTCGTATAATTGATACTTGGAATTCCAAAACGTTCACAAATCCGTGCAGTTGATCATCAGGCTCAGGTAGCTCAAAGAGTAAATTCTTTATCAGCCATCCAAGAAAACTAAAAGTTCCTTACAACCATTTAAAATTTTTAATTTCTCCCATCAATGTTAATTTTTTTTTTCTTATTCACTATTTTTATATATTTGAGGACTTGAAAAAGATTTTTTTTGTCTTTCTTTTAATTTTTTTAAGTTTTATCATTACTCATTTTATTACTCATTTTAGTGGATGTAGTTTGGTTTTGGTAGGGCTGCTGATCATCAGTCTCAGGTAAGGTAGCTCAAGTGAAGCGGACGTTTCCCAGCCCCGCAGCTCCGGTGGCCGGCGTTCTCAAGTCGATTGTCTCGTGTGTGGCTCGGATGAGGCCCGATGATAATTGCAGGGGGGCCATTATACAGGGAAAAGGCGGGGGCCCGGAGCTACGGGCCCGTGATTTCGTATTATCTCGTAGCTCAAGTGCTTAAAAGGGTTCGAGGAGCAAGATACCCTCAGAGCAAAATACATGAACAAGTTAGTGGTTTACCGTCCTGTCAAGCCCAGTTAGTTACTGGGCTGACTAATATTGAACTCATGGGCTCAAGTGGTCAAGAGGGAAAAGCCTGCTAAGTGTGACTAGGCCTACTTTCTGGCAACGAAGAACGAAGCGGATCACTCTTCCCTTCCCTCGGCACGAGCCGCGGCTCCCTCTTTCCGAACCCCAAACCCCTACCGCTGCCGCCGCCGCCATGTCGTCGTCTCCGTCTCCGGCGAGCCGCCGTCCCACGGGCCCTCTGGCCATCGGGCTCGAGTCTTCAGCGAACAAGATTGGCATAGGGGTCGTCTCCCTCTCGGGCGACATCCTTTCCAACCCGCGCCACACGTACGTGACCCCGCCGGGCCACGGCTTCCTGCCGCGCGAGACGGCGCAGCACCACCTCGCGCACCTGCTCCCGCTCCTCCGCGCCGCGCTCGCCGAGGCCGGCGTCGCTCCCGCCGACCTCGCCTGCGTCTGCTACACCAAGGGGCCCGGCATGGGCGGGCCGCTGCAGGTCGCTGCGGCAGCCGCGCGCGCGCTGTCGCTGCTCTGGCGGAAGCCGCTCGTCGCCGTGAACCACTGCGTCGCGCATATCGAGATGGGCCGAGCGGTCACGGGCGCCGTCGACCCCGTCGTGCTCTACGTCTCCGGCGGGAACACGCAGGTCATCGCCTACAGCGAGGGGAGGTATAGGATCTTTGGAGAGACCATCGATATCGCCGTGGGAAATTGCCTCGATCGCTTCGCCAGGGTTCTCGAACTCTCCAACGATCCCAACCCGGGGTATAACATCGAGCAGGTAAGCTGTTCGACCAAATGCTTGCTTTAGGTTAAATGTATAATCACATAGATTATGGCCCTTTTAGTATTCTTCTTGAGCAATCCCGTCTCTCCATGCACAAGGTCATTACATTCAACTGGTAATCAGAAATTTGTTGTGATAAAACTGTGGTAATATAGTGTTGCAATATGATTAGGCCAGTACGAGTGCGGAATTGTTAGCAGGGGTTTTCAGCATTTTATCGAAATATTGACCATCACAAGAAAATACTTGATTTTATTTTTCTCAAGCTGCACATGCTAAGGGCTGGTTGATTTGATTTGTCTCTTTGAAACCAGTTCCACTTTTGTATGTGTTGATCAGATTACGTTTTTATGTTTGGTTGAACCATTGGACGATTAGCATGTCTATGCTTTTGTATTGAACTATACAGTACGCTGGTCTGATCCTATGTTACCAGTATACGACAAGTGACAATATTCGAAATAGTGCCTTTTTTTTGGATAGTGGTAACTGGTTGTCGCACATTAAATAGGCAACCTAGACGGTTGTGTTTTAGGAATTTAAGTATCCTCCTTAATTCTTAAAGACAAGACCAAGAGGCCTTATATTTTTCCCTAGCTTCAAATCAAATTATGTAGTGTTTTATTGTTCCATGATGGCTAGTAGCAAAGGCATTCGTAGGCATTCCTGTCTCTGCCTTCTCAATGAGAACATCATCAAGTTATATCACATCTTTTTTTTTTGCCCGTTTCTTACTCTTTTCTCTTGCTGTAGTTCAATGTGCAGTGCAAGAATATTTCAATTATGTTGTGGTTCAAAAGTGTTGAACTTGGAAATTTATCACTGTGATTGAAAATTTAGCTTGTTTAAGCAGAATTTAATAATGTACCATACTTGCTTTCTTTGTTCAGCTTGCAAAGAAGGGAGAAAAGTTCATTGATCTTCCTTACGTTGTAAAGGGTATGGATGTGTCATTTAGTGGCATATTGAGCTATATTGAAGCTACAGCAATTGAGAAGCTTAAAAGTAAGGAGTGCACGCCTGCAGACCTATGTTACTCATTGCAGGTACATGCATACTCTTGAACTCATTTAACCTTTGATTATAGTTATGCTTAGTTGGTGCTGAAGGAAAGTCAAACCATCCAGGAAACTCTCTTTGCCATGCTTGTGGAAATTACTGAACGTGCCATGGCACATTGTGATTCAAAGGACGTTCTTATTGTCGGTGGTGTTGGATGCAATGAGCGTTTACAAGAGATGATGAGGATTATGTGCTCAGAAAGAGGGGGTAGGCTGTTTGCAACTGATGACCGATATTGCATAGACAATGGGGCGATGATTGCATACACTGGTTTGCTTGCATATGCACATGGTGCCACTACTCCCTTAGAGGAGTCCACATTTACTCAAAGATTCCGAACTGATGAAGTTCATGCAATTTGGAGGGAGAAGGAGATGCCAGTGTTAACTAACATTCATGCAGATGCAATGGCTGAAGTATCCAAAGATGAAGCCTCCATGCCGACTCCAATTGTTGTAGATTCCTAAGGTACAATGGGTCTCTTCAGTTATTTCTCACTGTTTATATTGTTTCCCCATGATAGGTTATGTTTAGGGTGCGTTTGGGAGTGTGAATCGTTTCTGTTTCATGCGTGAAACGGTTCCAAAGGCTAAAACGATGAAACAATTCACTACCGAATCCAGGTGAATCGATTCTTTTTTTTGTACTAGATGCGTGAATCGCTAGAAGAGGTGTTTGGAACGGCTGTGAACGACCATTTAATTTCAGCGTGGTTGATCTCCAATTCCTGGTGCATCACTGAATACGACAATTCCGCACCAGGATGATATCCATGGTGGGTGTGATGGCACTTCCCATGAGCATGGTAGTCAATAAAGCATGCTGTTAATTGTAATATTGATGTTTTGGTTTTCTTAGAACTATTCAACAAAACAAAAGGGCACATTGCTTTGTTATAATATATCCAATAATTATTATTTTTATGGCTCACCTCCATTACCTAGTATTGTACAGTTGAACTGTTAATCATGTTTAGATGGTTAATCATACTGAACTAGTGGTGGTTATTTTCTTCTGGCGTAGGTCATAAATGCTCAAACAAGACACATGGGAGAATATAATACGAGCAGGGTTTTAGAAACCGTTCAAAACCAACCGGTTTTTGCGAAAACTGGTGAAACCGGTCCGATCCGGTTTAGCTAGGTGATCTGTTTTCTGTCGAAAACCGCACCTAGCACTGTAGTAAAACTGATTAGCTGGTCCCTTTTTTTGGCACAGTGCAAAACCGCTCCAACTTTGTTTTCCAAAACTCTGACTACGAGTCTATATGTATACCAGTTGAAAAGCGATCTGTGGAAGCTTATTGGTGACCGACCTTGTAAAATGAATCTATTGCATTGTCATATCACCTGATATTGACAATGTTCAAACGTCACTTGCATTGTTGTTAGACTTTATCCTATTAATTGGACCTTTCTTTTGGTTCCAATATACAGGAGTCGTTTGAGGTCAATTCTACAAATCATTGCAAAACGATCAGAAGACGTCTACTGGATCCTCAAATAACATGGCGAGTATCTACTCATGGACTCAGTCTTCTTTTCATCCGACAAATCTTAAATTCATGAGATCCACAAGTGCCATGAAAATTTGCGCAGAAGGAAAATTGTAGCTAAAATGCAAGTTTTTTGCCGTCATGTGTTGCAAAACCAGGTATCGTTTCCACTGTACATCCTTGGGACCAATTTTTTAGTAGCAGGTTTCATTAGCACCAGCCACACTCAAGGCCCATTTCGAATGTGGGACTTTTCCTAATTCTTATTTTTTTTATATAAAATTGAACTGACTCTTTTAAAATTCCCGCGTTGTAAACAAGGCCTAAGGTTTTAGTGGGGCCATATATTAGGCCCCTTATCTCACCACTTTGGAGACTATTTTGTACCCGTCTCAATGTCTGCCATTGTAATTGTTTAGTGTTTTGTCACAAAAAATAATTTTTGTATTATTGAAATACATGGCTATCATTCCAATGTAATATACCAAATGTTATGCACAGTTTGTATGCTGTCAATAATCGCACAAATTAGCTACTGAAGCATCCATTAGAGTCCAGCGTAGTATTATTATTAAGATGAACAGGATCCTCATCTCTTTAAGCAAATTGTGTCGCGAACGGGCCTCTAGCTGAACTGGTTAGCTGACTCTAGTAGCACTCTTTGAGTCCTGAGTTTGATTTTCCCCGTGGGAGCAAATTTCAAGCGGGGGTTAAAAAAATTCACTGTTGTATCTCATTTATCGGTTGAATCGATCTGTGGTGGGCGAATCCTCGTGTAAGAAGTCGGTCGAAAGCATAGGTTAAGATTCGAACTATGGGGGCGGCTCTTGAGTATGGGACCAGGATTCGCGGATTCTCTCGATCGGAGAAGGTTGAGCTTCTCTCTTATTACAAGTCAGGGTCTGTCCCCCACCGTTCGAGTTTTTTTAAGCAAATTCTTTCACGTCCCTATTGTTGCCATTGTAGAATTACTTGTCCCTTGCATATATGTGCCACCTGTTAATAACCATCACAATGGAAGCAAAGAAACAGCTTGGAGACAGACTCCAAAGGATCGAACTTTTGACCACCATTAAAAAAGCAATGAAGATATTGGAGACGGGTCGGCATGTTGAGAGCATAACTAACGTCACCATTCGAGCTATCGGCAACATGTGGCCCAAATAAGGTGAAGGAGCCATACCCGCATGGGACAGATAAAGACAGGAGGAGAGTGCGTAGTCCTTGTCGCCTAACGAATCCACGCGCTTCACGTGGTTCCTGACCCCTGATGCCAAGCAGGAGCTCCAGTTGGCGCGACGACCTACCACGCACGCACGCACCCTCTATAAACACATGAAGCCGTGTGCACCTAGGCTGTGTCAGCTCCACACAAGGGGAAAACCTACCACATTGTTACTGTGGTGACCGGCCAGTTAGTGGCAGCAATGGCGATGGCCAAGCTCGTCCTCCTCGCCGCTCTCGTGGCCGCCACCGCCTCCTCCTGCAGCGCGTGGCGGCTGACGAACATTCTGATGCCGACGGCGCAGGCCGTGGAGTCCGCGGCGGAGCGCCTGGAGGAGAACGTGGCGCCGGTGATCCACGCGCTGCGCCCGCTGCTCGGCTCCGGCGGGCAGCTCGGCCGCCGCGCTAACGTCCCCTGCGACAGCTGGCGCCTGGCCGTTGAGGCGTACAACAAGCGGGACTGGAGGACGGTGCCGGCGACCTGCGAGCGCTACGTCGGCAACTACATGATGGGCGGGCACTACCGCCGCGACTCCCGCGTCGTGGTCGACGAGGCCGTCGCCTACGCCGAGTCGCTCAAGCTCGCCGGCAACGGCAAGGAGGTGTGGGTGTTCGACATCGACGAGACGTCGCTGTCCAACCTTCCCTACTACGCAACCCACGGCTTCGGGTACGTTAATTTATTATCGCAACTGACTAAACTTATCCAACTAAAAACGGCTACAAAATTGTTTTTTTTTCTTTCAAGTTGCATATTTATGACTCTGAAACAGCTACAAAATTGTTTTGTTTTCTTTCAAGTTGCATATTTATGACTCTGAAACAGCTACTCCTAGTTGACTTGAACCATGAACTAAGCATATGTATTAGCAAAATAAGGGCGTAACATCTTCTAAGCAGATAGGAGTATTAAACAACTTTATTACTATAAATATTTTATTATGATGCTCGAGAGTTACTAAAGTACCTTTCTCCAAAATTAATTTAAACCATTGATTTTTAAAAATGGGTATCAGATCACTATTTTTAGTATCAAGTTCACCATTTTTAAATACCGAATTCATCATTTTTTTTATAGTGAGTCCATCATTAAAATACTTTTACCAGATATTTTTTTATTTTTAATCATCAAATCTAATCAAATGATGATTGTGGTTAACTTCATACATTCTAACATATATATCTCCTATAAAATTTGTGGCTCTCTTATTCTCTATATGGAGATATTTATGTGACAGGCTGGTGGCATAAATGGTAGCCCGCTTGGCCACTGCTGGTTGGCAACCAGTTTTTATAGTTGAGTAAATTTCACAAATCTACAACTATTTATACTATTGTAACATAAAACTACAATTTTTGTGACTTATTTCACAAAACTATAACTTTTTTGTATGTGTTTGGATGATGTGAGGCTAGTTCATGTAGCATTAGTGTGATTGACATGTGGGGCTATGCAATAAAAAATATAGTTTTTTGATACATAAGATTAAAATAGTTATAATTTTTTTGAAATGAGTCATAAAAGTTGTAGTTTTGTGTTACAATGGTATAAATAGTTGTAGGTTTATGAAATTTACTCTTTTATCTTTTTATGGCACTGTATCTTCAGTTGAGCTGTGGCCCTATTTTCTCATGTGGACAAGCAGTGTATACGTACGACCTTTCTCCCAGTGCTCCTGTCCTTGTGTCTATTCGTTAACGATTTGAATTATAATTGTCCACCTAGCTAGTTAAAGGAGTATGTTTAACTCTTTAATTACTTCATAGAACTAAGCCGTACAACGCGACTAGCTTCAACCAGTACGTGCTGGAGGGGAGCGCGCCGGCGCTGCCGGAGACGAAGCGGCTGTTCAACAAGCTCATCTCGCTGGGCATCAAGCCGGTGTTCCTGACGGGCCGCACCGAGGACCAGAGAGACGTCACCACGCAGAACCTCCGCGACCAGAGCTACTCCGGCTGGGAGAAGCTGCTGCTCAAGCCCCTCGGCGTCAAGGTCGCCGCCATCGCCTACAAGTCCGCCGAGCGCCAGAAGCTCCAGGACGCCGGCTACGTCATCGTCGGCAACATCGGCGACCAGTGGAGCGACATCCTCGGCGAGCCGGAGGGCGCGCGCACCTTCAAGCTGCCCGACCCGCTGTACTACATTGGCTGAGCTTGGAGTTAATTGCTACACGGGCAGCGTTGGTCAAAGGCTCTCCGGCCCCCCATGAAACCATCCTCGCGTATCATCCGTCTTGCATGCAGCCGTTGTTTGTTGTAAGCATCTCCATGTTTTTTTTTATTTGGGCATCTCCAAGTTATCATCCTTGCTTAGTTAAGTGCTGGAGAGCAATTGTAATTTTTATTTTTGTTATAAATCGTGTTGTTGCTTAATCACGCTGTGATCCTCTGGGATCCAACTGGAAATAAAGTTGAATGTGTTGGAAAAAAGATTTCTTATTTTCTTTTTTGTTTACTCAAGTTGGATATATCAAGTTTGTTTTTGTTTGGAAACAATTTGTGGTGCTAAAATGGCCTGTACTACTACCTACTTTTTGTGAATCAATCATATACAGGAGACAAAGCAAAAGCATCCAGATCTAGATGAGACCTGTCGCACTTACCAGTTATAGGTACAAGAAGGATACTGCTAGGTGCATAAAAATATCTTCAAGAGCTGGTATGGCACCAAAGCTCTGAGAGTTATTGTAGCACCAAAGCTCTGAGAGTTATTGTAGCGTGTCTGCTACAGTAATTACTGTCGTGAACAATGTCAAGTCCGTATGTCTACAGTAAAATATGTTATTGCTCATCCGAAACTTAGTGTTCGCCGGTTTTCTGTAGCGACAAATTTGGTGCGTTCATCCTCGATCGAACGGTAAAAACTCTATCTAAATTCTCTGCTACAGTGCAGGTCTGTAGTATTCCCTCCGTTCGGAGAGGATTTGAGTCCCCATAAATCTATATCTGTCATGTGTTTATTTTGAGAACTTCCAACGGCCCTTTTTGCATGGCGCATGGGGCCATTGAGATTTGGATGTCGGGAAATCCCTTCTGGAGCAGTACCCTGGAGGTTCGGCCACATAAAGGGGTCCTCCCAACAATTGGATCTATTTGGTAATCTCTTTGTCTTGTTTACAAGCTTATGTAATTCGTAAAGCCATGATTTTTTCTCTTGTAAATATGTGACAATGAATCATTGCCCCCCCCACCCCCCCAAAAAAAATGTACAATACCCATTGTCGCTTTTTTGTCGTGTAAATTAATGTTCATGGAACCAATTTAGTGATGGGAAAATGTAGAATCTCCCTTGAAGATTGTACACAGGAAATTACTCTTTGTTTGATGGTTAATCTCTGCTTAGAAGATTTTACGTTCGAGAGTATAGGAGAGAAAAAAAAAACACCGCTTGATGGCGCTCCTACCACCCAAAAAAAAATGAAGAAGGGTAGGTTTGGTTCTTCACCAATGGTTGCCGTTCCAAAGTTTGGCGCGCCCTTGAAGTTTGGCCTTCGCTTGGATTAGCACCGAACATTGGCTCGCCCGCAGGAATTTGGTAGGGGCTAGTTACAGCACGTTGCCGCCGTTGGTGTGGATGAGGGTGAGGAAAATGGCTGCCGACAATTTTGGCAAGTGAGAGAAATGTTTGCAGTCCAGGTGGCAGCAACCTATAAGTGACACAAAGTCTAAAAATTGTTGATAGCAGTCTTCAAATAATTATATCTCTAAAAATGTACATCTATTTTGTGATATATTTTCACCATTAAATTTTTCTTAATTAAATACACAAAATAAGATGTCACTTGACTATCATTTTCTTAAAAAAATGTATTATACAACATGTGGGTCCTCCATGTCATATATACAAGTTTAGTCGGATTTGGTAAAGTTGTAATCCAAACACCTCTTTCTTCCAATGTGCCAACGATTTGGTAAGGTCACAAAGCAAACAACATTTTTTTACTCACGTTTTGGTAATGTCCACAATTTGGCAACTCTAAATTTTGGTAAAGCTCACATATGTAATAAACTAAACACACCCAAAGATATTTTTGAACAAACACCTTGGACTTTGATGTGGTATGTCTTCCACCATTAGAATGTATGCAGTAATAATATACTAGCAAATTGGTTGTGATTTTGTCAGCTTTGTAACATGACTGAACAGCAACCTCCTCATCACAGCTAGATCTAGTTCTCGTCTATGGTTAAATGCATGGCATTGTGACAGCTAATATGTTTCATATTTTAGCTAAAATAATTATCCTAAACGTCTTACATTTGCATATGCTGGTAAGCGATGATGATTTTGGATTCTGTTAGTCTTAATATGAAGATCGGGGACGTGGAAGCAATATATAGCTCCAAATCAATTAAGGAGCACAACATAAAAAATGACTCTATACAATAACTTGTTTTTTTGGATGGGTGGTGTTTAGCTAGCTAGGGCGGCATAGGATGGTTAATATTAGAAACCTAGGGTGGTTAATTATATATTTTTAAGTAAATTTCATAGAACTACATGTTCTTTTAACAAGTTATCACAAAACTACAGATTAGTGTATCACAAGACTACAGCTTTTGTACATTCCTGTGTCACAAAACTACAAATTTAAAAATTGTATCAACAAACTACAAATTTAGTGTTTATAAGTATCACAAAGTTACATATTTTACAAATACTAAATCTATAGTTTTGTGGTATAAGAATGTATAAAATGTGTAGTTTTGTGATACACTCTCTTAAATGTGTAGTTTTATGATACACTACTTTCATGTTCGCTCTTTGACAGTACTCTCCAAGGCATGATCCTGTCAGCTCTTGAAAAAACATTCTGTCTGTTTAAGTAGTACCCTTTTCGTTTTAAAATTGTTGATGTTAGTTAATTTAAATTTGAACTATTCAGAGATAATAATTTATAATGGATATAGAGTATCAATAACTATCTCCCAAATTTACTTATCATCCTGGCTAATTTTTAGGTGTCTAGATTAAAAATAAATTCGATGTACCTAGATATAGTGTTCGCCCAGATACATAGAAAATGCTATGAATCTCATATGTAGCTAGAAAGACAAATAAAATTAGGGGAATTGCTCATAAGATATGTAAGGTGTATAAAGCTCTATTGCGCGAAACTCCATAAAAATCTGAATACTGGTTACAGGAGAGGCGTCAGCTTTCAGATCTTACGAACGTGCATGCCATGAGGAATGTCGTACGACTGTTCCAGTTAATTTTTTTATATCACAAAAAGTTATTTGCATGGTCGAGACATTCCTCGTGTGTTGGTCACTATTATATCTGTTCAAGAATCATATCGGTACTGGCGTGCTGCCATATGTTAATATATAGTTGTTGTTAAACCCATAAAGCTGCTGGCACCGTCTGATCTATCGTCTTCTACTTGCTGGAGATGCTCTTTTAGATTTCAATGGTCCAAAACTAGCGCCAGAATTTGCTGAACCAGTATTGTTGTTATATTCCCACCAGACGGCTATTATGGACGCTACTGTCACGCTAGTCACGTGACAGTTATATTATTGTTGTAACTACTCTCTTCATTTCAAAATATAAGCATTTTTAGATTTAATCCAAGTCAAATTTATTTAACTTTGATTATTAATTAATAATGAAGAATTGATGATGTTTCATTGTTTATAAATTATATAACTATATTCATTATGAAAAAAACTTTTATAATATGTAACTCTTTATACTTAGAAATTATTTACTATTGTAGATATTATTGGTTAAAGTTGAATTTGATTTTGACTAATACTAGAAATGGTTATATATCTGAACAGGTAGTATCAAAACATACGCTAGAAAAAAAATAAAAAAAAACATGTTATCACTGAAAAGTACATGGTTCGGTGTTAATATTTACAATCAAACACAAATAAATGCTGGAGGTACAACTTACTGAGAGATGGATTTGTTGTGCACTAGAAATGAAGAAAGTAAAGGAGGAGCATAGAAATAGTATTGCGTTAGGAGTTAGAATGAAACTGGTACTTTTTAGGTAAATTTTAGGTTCTATATCATTATCCCTCTATTCTAGAAATTCAAGCCGTTTTGGACAGAATTATTTAGCACACCACGGAGGGAGTAATAAGGTACACTTTGTAAGAACAGTGCAATTTGAAACTAGCAAGACCAATCCAAATCTTGAATCTCCAAATAAAGTTGGCCACCTAGAAGGGAAATGTGTGGTGCATGTAAATCTACTCCAGTTTTAGTGCGGTTAGGCAAATCAGTAATGCAACGTCCATCTCATGCAATGAAAAGGCGTCCGGCAGCCCAGCCCACTTGGACCGTAGGCGCTCTTAGCCCAGTTTAGCCAGCCAGGTTTGACTATAAGTTCACCTTTCGCCATGGTCGATTGGATCCTGCACACGTCCTTCGGCTCTGATGGGTCGGCTTCAGGTTTCGGAAATTGAGACACAAACAACCGCCTGCTTTGTGCACTCGAGCTGAGTAACAATACAATTCCTTCAACATATAATTTGTTCAAGTTTCAGTTCCACAAATTATGAACAATGTGCTAGCTAAGTTTCAGCTTCAGTTAAAAACACGTTCCATCTTCAATTGACAAAAGTTCCATGCGCATATGTGACAAGTTCCAGACCAAATACAAAAAGAAGACCTCCATTTGTTCATCCTTAATTTTATCATTATTATCCTAATTCCACCAAAACAAAAGGAAGCAAAACATTTACAACAATTTTGACCGATTTATTTACTAAATGCAAGAGTTTTACGAAATTCACCAAGGTTATGATGAATATAATGTCTCTAGCATTAGCTCAGAAGATACTACGTACGTAATCAAACCCTTTCAAACGGCCTAAGGGCTCGTGGCATGTATTTGAATACTTGTGTACACCGCCAAAAGATGTGTAATCCTACATTTCATCAAATCCCACGGCTTGTGAGCGTTAAGTTGGGCAGCTTCTAGCGCTAGACATGTGCAATTTGCTCGGGACGGAATGCATCTCTGAAACGCACACGCATTCATGGTCTCTGCCTAGTTTCCGGGATTTGGCGAGCCGGCGACATGTTGCCCGAAACATACTTGTCGATGAGCGGCAGCGCACGCGCTGGACCTCCACGTGAGTCCTTGACCAGATGTTGTCCGGCGCCACACTGAGATCTGATCAGGATGGCTCCTGTTTCTTTAAGCCGGTCCACGTCCTTTGAAATTGAAATAGTATCTCTTATGATTTTTATAATGTTTTAAATGTGGTTCCAGATTAATTTTTTAAGAATTATTATAGGATTTAGAAGACGAAAACTCCACGTTTCAAAAGGGACTAACAAGCTATCACGGTAGCGCATAATTAAATAAAATTACTTGGAGCTGATTTGGAAAGATGCAATGCAATTGCATAGAGGTGCCCGGTTGCATGGAAATGATTTTTGAATGAACTTGCGTGTGGAAATGATTGCATGGGCACAGATGGTTTTGTCGCTGTCCCTATTGGGGAATCGCGCTAGCTGGTGAGGTCTTGTCCGAAACGAACAAGTGGGGCGGGCGCTGGATGTACGTGTAGTATACATGATGTGTAGGAGTATGTCGCTTGGTCATTATCTACTTGATACAGTTAGATTTGTTCAGTACCTCTGTTTCTGGGATACCGGGTGCGGTTCTTCCAAATGTTTAATTGAACCACAGGCCAGGTTACCTCTGGTTACAGCAACACCAATTTGAAGATATCTTCTTTGATAACAGGATTACTTACGTCCTTTAAAGTGACATCAAACGGTAGCATATAAAGGCAACATATGAATTTCATAGAAATCCTTTCATATTTCATATCAAAAATCTAGGGTTCGAGAATAATATCTTTTCTGCAAGGGCATGAGCTCTATTTGAAGATGGTGACGGTGCAAGGGCCCAGGTGCACCGTGCATGGCAGACATGTTCACGAGGTGGCCAGTGGTCACTGGTCACAGACTCGATCGTTGTGCAGATCGAATCATCGAAGAAAGACAGGAGGAATGAGATGCGCCGAGGCGAAAATGTGGTGGAGACGCTCGCTCGCTAGCATCGTGCATGTTGATGGGATAGACCTGGTCGACCGAGACCAACGAAAAATCAATCTGGGTGAAAGGAAGACGAATCAAAACTCAAGATTAATGGTACGACGAACGCCGGACACAGTATCGTCGCTGCTTCGCGCACGAACCAAATATCTGTCGTTACAATGTTCGTGCATTACGGAGTGCCAGCCTTGCTATAGTATACGAATCTGCAACGTGATGGTTTTGCCGGCCAAAATGCTTTGTTGGTTGACGATGGACTGTGGTCCAACGAACGTCTACAGGCGCTGGGCTTATCGGGATCGGTTCTCTGTGTCCATGTTTTTCTTTTTATGGCCGCCGGGCTATGTATGTCTGTGAGTTGACAAGTATGGAGTGATATTCTGACAAGGCGACGTGTGGTGGTGAAGAAGCTATGCTAATCTTGTGATTAGTTGACTATACATGTTACTGGACTACACTCACCTTATGTAGGATCTTTTCCATATATGGTTTGTTTGGACGTCTTACGGCGTACATATGTATATAAATTATATAAGAGTTATGTTAAGTAGACCATCTCTCTTTCTTTCAGCTCTTAGAAGGTGAAACTTCGAATCAATCTGAACCGTCGAATTTTAAAAAAAAAAATAGTTCATGCAATGTCTCCGGCGAAATTTCTTTTCATGAAGCAATTTCTTTCCCGGTGATGACATTTATTTCTAAAATAGTTACTTACTTAATATACAACACATACAACTTTCTATAATTTGCTGATTCTCTTTCAATTTAAATATTAGAATAATTATTAATTATTTTAGCGCTTAAAAGAACCATTTCTTTTTCAAGATCTGTGTAAATGGGTGGCTCACATTTATTTAGTCCACCGTAGAATTTGCCTTATATAAATTTCATTCTCTTATCACTTTGATGACTCATTTCAATTTGAATAAGCTTCGCATACCACCATACAACCTTTTTTTCCTTATCTAATAGGCTAAATGTACTATATAATCAAACAATGAGTACAGAAAATGTCTGAGTCTAGAACAATATTACTATAATTAGAAATTTTAGTACCTTCTTACCGCAACATAACTGCATATGGTGTTAGTATACGATAGCTAAAAATTATGGTGCCCTAAGCCCCTAAAATCTCAGGACCGCCACTACTTGACGTCTAGATCACGTGTGTGTGGGCCTGGCTGAACTCGTGCATGTGATGCCGCTAAAGGTAGCCTATACATGCGTAGATTTTCTCTGTTCCTCTAAAGCAAGGCTGAGGTTGGCCTCACATCATATGCTCTACACCTCGCGGTGCATGGCTTTTGAAATCGAATGAGCAAAGCTCATTTTAGTATATATATAAGACTTGCTCTGTTAGTTCTCTCTTTTTACTATACGAGTAACAAATGAGATGGTAATCTGAACGCATAGTCATGCAAGGTAAAACTACCATTCCCGTGTGACCATCCAACCAATCAAAATCACCAGCGAGGCTACTAGTTTGTGAATTCTGTTGGAGTATAAGTGAATTACTCATATTTTTTTATTAGCTTAAATTTTTGAAGTCAATTGATTGGTGTATGTAACTCAATATAGTATCAAAAAGGCAAAGATCTCAAGTTCGAATGCTGACAGACACCATTTATTAAAATAAATTGTAACCTACTCCTATTTCATATTTGCGTCTGTTATAGCTGCACGTGAGAGGATATTAAAGTATAAGTGAATTGCTCATCTTTCTCATCAGATTAAGCTTTTTACATTAATTGATTGGTGCATACAACTCAATAAATTCCGCCAAATACTTTCATGATTTTGTAAACTACATCATTGCAACCTAGCTGTATCAAAACCTATCCCATGCACTGCTACATGCAACCAATCATGCACTTGTGACTTGTGTTCACAAGGTTCCAAGGAAAGAACCGTCGCGACCTGTGCAGGCCAGCCTCGCGTCTAACGCGAATCTACCCATATTTCCGTGCTTCCCCTCTGTTCC
>BCLG01001438.1:21517-45656 GCA_001602295.1 Zoysia matrella | reverse complement strand
GTGGCGACGGGGGCTGGCGGGCGCGCGGCGACCGTGCCGAGCGTGTGGGGGCGTATGGTGGCAGGGGTCTTTGGCTGTAGCGTAGTTGCAGCCTGTGGGTGCGTTGCGGCCAAGGTGAGCACGGTGGGCATGCGGTGGTGGCGGTGAGCATGGCCGCGAATGCGCATGTGCCAGGAGGGATGTGGCCTGAGGGTGAACCGGCGCTCAACCTCGGCGGCGGGCATTTGCAGTTGTTCGGTGTAAGGTGGAGTTGGGTTGGTGCTTGGGCACAGTGCTCGGTGTGGAGGTAGCTGTAGTCGTCGAGGTGAGGAAGTTTTGGAGTCTCGGGAGAAATCTTGCACAAGGTTCACTGGTCCCGGCAATGACGATGTTATTAAACTTCGTTTCCTCGTTGGAGGCATTGCCGAGGTGCTCTGCTTTCCTCATCTCTAGATATCTCCATGGGTGAAATCCGAGATCTGGTTAGGATTGGGTGATGATGGCGTCTTTGATGTCAAAGTCTTTCTTGAAGGCATCACCTTGAAGCAGCTGCTCACTGCTGTCACTCGTGTCTTACTAGTTGTTTAGAAGAACAACGATGATACTGTTTGGTGAAAAGTCAGAGCCTTGATGCTGCCTCTCCTTTGTGATGCTTCTTTCACAGCGGATACCATTTGTCGATTCTCGTTTGAGGAAGCCGAAGCTGCTGGGTCGCGTGTGCGATGAGCTTGGCAACAATGACCCACAGATGACCCACGGCGGGTTCTTTAGGTAGAATTTTGGTTGTGTTTTGAGCGTGATCGAGTCAAGGCTGACATTGGTTGTGATGAAGTCGGAGCTGCTGCATCAACGTGGTGATGAGCTTGGTGATGATGACTTACCATGGGCTCTATTATGTGTTCTTCGTTATTATGGTGTTCCTTCTTGTTGTAGAGGCATTTGGCGGTCTTCGTCGTCGTAGATGTGTTGTGTGTTTGTTGGGGTCCTCCACCAGTTGCTCAGGAAGCTTGGTTGTTGTGGTTAGTTTTTTTTTCTGTTTTATTGTTGTAAGGTTTGACCTCGTTTTCTTTAATACGAGTCATCTTTCTTCTTATATTATATAGTATTAATTTGATATATATCATTACAATTTTATAAAATTTGAAATATACTATTCGGATTTACGTGTCATTTATTTACAGTGCTCTACCTATCATTAACACATCAATAACATATTTTAAAGTTTATAAAATTGTAATGACATGTACTTCTATCAAATTCGCCTTATTATATATGTCGGAATTTTAAAGTTTCGAATCTTTCGAAAAAAAATATGTGTATCATTAATACAATGTGACCATATTGTTTTACTTTTGTGACCACTTATTTTATTAAAAAAATAGTTAAAATATGTAAAATTATAAGTTGTGTTTTAAATAACTTTTAATGATAAAATAAATTATATAAAAAATATATATATCTTTAATAGATTTAATTATTAAAATAATATTAAAAAATAATAGTGACAATAATTTAAAAACGGAGAGACTCGGTCTTCCGTGCCTGAGGAGGCCTAAACCGTCCAGGTGTAAAGGTGTTCGGAGACCCAGAGCTCGACAAGGCGGCCGTTGGTGCTCTCAGTTCTCAGAGGCGCCCGTGTCTACAGCCTACAGGAACATCAGGAGATGCTGCGCTAGCTCGTTTAGATCTTTGAAATTAAATTTATTTTAAGAATTAAATATTTAAACATAGATTAATTAAATTAATATAGTTATATATAAAATATATTTGTATATTTATTGTTAGACAAATAAAAAACATATTTATATGTTGTATTTGTATTGTTAAAAAAAGTTAAAAAGTATGTTATAAGTTAAAGAATAAAATTGTAGCATAATAATCTATAAAATTCATTTTTATCTCTCATTCTATAAATTTGACATAAACTTATTTTTGAGCTTAAAAAAGTTGGATTCCAAGCTAAATGGCTTCTAGAAAAAAAGAAGTTTGGCATGGTGCTCTCCATGTCGCTCTGGGCCTTGAGCCTGCTGCTTTGTTTGGACCCTGGGGCCATGCGTAACTTGCATGGGCATCTCGGCTAGCAGGCAAACGGCTTTTTCGTCGTCCGTGACCGCGACAGGTGAAGTGGCGTCGCGTCGAAGAAAGATGATTTGACACATGGAGTTCGCTCGAGCCGCGAAAGCAAGGAAGTTTCTTCCGCTTTGTTCCTGCGCACAGTGATCATCCCATGAAAAAAATAGTGGCTAAACTATTTAACGGATGAAAAAAGCTAATAGCGAGATATAATAGAGTTACAGTGGTCAATTTGTATTATGAAGACAAATAGCGGGACTGTTAAAAATCAGCTATAACCAGCTATTTGTTTCTTAGGTTATCATACACTGATATACGAACGTGCAGAAGGAGGGAAGTAATTAGCGGTTCTTGAGGATGAGCTTAAACGCCTCGCTTGGTTAGAGTCAAGGGCTGGAGGCCGGAGGTTGCCTCACCTCGCTAGCATAGAATTTAACCCCTAGAGCATCTCCAAAGAATCCACCAAATTCCTCCCCCATATGTCTCTGTTAGGTTTGGAAGTTAAGTTTGAAGCTCCCAAGTCAGCTAAGCTTGCTCATGGTTTGGCTCGACTCAGTTCGGCTCAATAGATTTTCAAATAAGCCAAACTCATCTGTCAGCTCGCTTTGATTACAAGCCAAGCCAAACTAGCTTGCAAGTTGCTCGCGAGCCAATCATGCAAACTATTTAAGTTTAAAATTGTATCCTTATTTCTATTTTCAAGAAAGTACATGTTCTCATTATATGGTTTATTACCTTATTTATTCTCACGATGCTTATCATAATCGTCCAGTGGTGGATCTAGCATGGGGTCTAAGGGTGCTAAAGCAAAATCTAAAATTGCAATATTCTAATGAAAATTAGCCCTTTCTAAAGATTAAAACATTTGTATATTGGTGCACACATTATATTGGGTTGCCAAGTCTGTTGCTATATCATCTGATATAAGCTTCATGGTATTGAACATGTTTACAACTTGAAATCTTTTCACAAATATTTGGTATATTTTCTAATTGTGTTTCATATGCTGAGCTCGCAAGCTAAACAGGCTAGCTCAAATTTGTATTAAACCAAGCCAAACTGAATTTTTAGCTTGTTCTTTTTTCAAGCCAAGCCAAGCTAGCTCGTTTTTTCCACGAGCTCGTCCAAGCTGAGCCAAACTAGCTCGGCGTCCAGCCCTATCCCGTGCCTCAGGTCGCCGTGCTAGCAGGCCAAACAGGCTGGCACGGCACGGTTCTGGCCCAAGGTTCAGGTTACCATTGGAGCTCTGAAAACTGAGTTGGCCGGTTTGATTGGTTTTCACGAAAATAAAAAAAATTGGTACAGTAAATCATGAAAACGGATGAATTCCAAAATCAAAATTTTGAGAAACACCACTTAGTTCTTCCGGTTTATCATTTTTGAATTTGAAATCAAATCGGTTTCAGCGGTTTTGCACCGGTTTTTCCCGTTTACGCTTGGTTTGACTAATTTTCTGATTTTTAATTTTCAATTTTCAATTTTTTTGAATTTATTAAACCGAAAACCGTTCAACCGGTGAAACCGAGCCGGACCGGTTTCATCAAAAATCACAAAAACCATCTAATTTTCACCGGTTTGGTAAACCTTATTCCAGCCATGGTGAGCCGTGCCTCAGGCCGACCCTTAGCGCCCGTGGCACGCCTGGGCGCAGCCCGCCTAGCCTGCTGTGCCTGCGCAGACCATGCCTTTCCAAGCTGTGCCATCATTGGCCGTGCCGGGCCATTCCAGGCGGCCCGAATGCCTAGGTATAGCCCCTACGTTACATGTCTCCACATGTGAGTACTAAAAAGATGTTAGTGAGAAAAGGGTCCATGCAGGCTTGCAGCACCACCTGAAACTCAGCAACTTTCCCACCTAGGAGTAGCCCTTCTTTATGCATGGAAGCAGGCATTTTCTGAGTCCTTGATAGAACACCGCTTGCTAGGATGATTGAATCCATCTTATATACGAATTTGCTGCGTCTTTTGGGGGAAAGATGGGAGAGGAACGGGAAGATCAGCTGTTTGGCTTGTTTGTTAGCAGTATCATCCATATATTCATCCTCCAGGACCATGGTTGCAGTCTGTGTATATAGCAGTAGCTTGAAGGAAGAAAAGGACAATGATTGGAACTTGTAATGGCGATCGCTCAGGGCGGAGCATTGCTATGCAATGATTTCATTTCGTGGGCCGGGATCATAAGAGGCTCTCGGTGACCCTATAGCTACACCGATGAATAATGATCACGGCCTTATCACACTCATGGGCCGTCAGATCGTCCAGGTTTGTGGTGCGCAATAGACAAAGTCGAATGTACTTATTCAAAAAAAATGAAAGGCTCTCTTTTTTGTAAAAAAAAAAAGCCCGTCTAACAAATATGAGATTTGTCGATTTACAAGAATAGCATTAATCTTTTATTACTCAAAAAAAAAAAGTCAGAGAGAACATTGATCAACACAGTAGAATAATTCAACACACACCGTCATTTTAGATGCACTTTTCTTCCAGAGAGCATTTGGAGTGAAGTGTGCGTAACCGCCTAACTGTAAGTTCGATCGATCACTGATCGCTTGGCAAAGTTGCAGACACTCCTGAGTTGTGAATCACATCCATCCGTCATTTCTCAGATCACGCAGCAAACAAGAGCGGAAAGATCCAGCTCGAGCTTACGCACTCTGATTCCTAACCCGGCCCTTCGATTGATTATTCGTCGTCGTCCTCGTCGCGGGTCTTCTTGGCGTCGCGGCCGCCGCGGTTGCTCTTGCTGACGAGGTCGAGGTCCTCGTCGGTGTACCCATCGGCGCCCTCCCAGGTGAACTTGCCGCCGCGGCCGCCCTTCTTGGGGTCGCCGTTCATCCCGGTCCCGGACTTGCGGTCGCTGCGGTGGCCCCGCGACAGCTTGTGCGGGTTCCGGCTCTTCTTCCCGCCGTCCATGGCCGCCTGCTGGTTTCCCTTTTTTCTTTTAGACTCGCGGCCCTCGCCCTGCTGGTTACGGGTTACTGCTGCGAGGGGAAGAGGAGATGGACGTGGGAACTGCGTGCTGCTTGGTTTCGGTGTCCGATATTTCAGGGCTGTTTTATAGGAGTAGACAGGGAGGGGAGGGGAGGTGGAGATGAGTGCTGCCGTGGCGGAGGGGATTGCAGTTGACCGAAAACAAGATTATGATGTGTCAAATCTGAAGTGCCGCTAAAATTACTTGCAAAGCTATTTTGCTAAACATTTTTCTTATAAACTCTTTATTCTTAAATTGCTGTCCTTTAGGAAAAATAACTTTAGTTTCTTTTTAAAACAAGAATTTTTTCTAATGGTAATAATTTAAAAACAGTGAATAAATCTATAGCTAAAGCTGTTTATTATATAATCCAATAATTTGTTGTACAAGGGGAACATCACGGTTTATGTGGAAGAACTAGCATGGCGACCAAATACATTTCGCTAATATTCCCTTTGAAACATCCTCTCACTTCATCAGATATACTCTCTTCGATTTTATCATTCGTCTTATTCAAAAAATTTGCTCAAATATGTAAAATTTTACGTTGTGATTCAAATAACTCTAATGATAAATCAAATTATATCAAAAATATATTAAATTTATTAAAAAAATTTAATAAGTTGAATTTAAAAGTCAACGACGACATCAATTAAACAACGGGGAGTAAGCCATACTGCTAGATATCAGATCCATGTGTCAAATTCCGACTGATTTTTGTTGCCGTGATCCGTATCATTTTTCCACCTCTACCCCAATTATTTCATGCATTAATTTATTTTCATTTTCATATTTTTTAAGAAGTGAGAAGAGACTTGCCAGTATGCAGGGACAATTTAGGGGTCAAAATATTGACCATCAGCATGCAATTGCCGGTTACTTGGGGCTTACGAACTTGAGCTAGAACCGCTACCTGTCGCTACTTGGAGTGGGACGCACGGGCTGCGTAGTCCCCATCATCTTCCTTGGCCCCTACGAATGCAGTGCTACCAGTCATAGATTTCAACGTGCAACTGCAATCATGTTTGTCGTTGCGATGCTGGTTGAGAGACAATTGTGTGCACGTGTCTGAGGTCCGTGTCCAAGGCATGTGGACAGTGTCCAAAATAACTTTACATGTAGATTTGGTTGAACATATATTTCACTAATGATTTCTATGAAGTGAACCAATTTAATAATATAAAAAATACATTATAAAAACATTTCATGTGGCAATTTTAAAACTAAAAGTTTTATGCCATAGAAATTATTAGTCAAAGTTAGATGGCATACAGTATAACCTAAATAGAAAGGCTTTTAAACCGAGGGAGTATTTGTTTTGCGCTCATGATCCATGTCATCATACGAACACTAAAAGAAGTTCCGGACCTTGCAGATATTGAAGCTATTTACAACTTTCTTTTTCCTGGTCAATTTTTTCCAATCAGCTTTGATATTCATCTTCTCATGATGTAAGATAACTTCAGTTGAATGCCGTTTATAAGATGGTTACTTGCTTCCACAATATTAGTATCAATTGTAAACTACTCCCTCCGTTTACAAATATAAATCATTCTAGACATAGAAATTAAGGAGAAGTGAAAAAGTATAATGCGTAGAAAACGATGAAGAAAGAGACAGAGATAAAGATTTATTGAAAAAAAGAAAATATGTTGAAAAGAGATAAAAGTATATTGAGAAGTGAGAATGACATATATTTGAGAATAAAATTTAAATGCTAAAATGATTTATAATTGTGAACGGAAGGGAGTAGCACAGGTTCTTCGAAACTGATCTTCAGTATTTTAGCATTGAAAGCAAGGTGTGCAGTTGGAACATGATGCAGAAAGGCGGACTGCAGAACGCTTATGGCTGGTGATACTACACTGCTGGTCAGTGGTAGGAGCAGTTTTAACCTCTGCGTCCAGATTATTCAAAAAGTCAATAAAGAAATCCGAACCTTTTTTAAACTTGCAGACGACTCTATATTCCTTGAATCAGATATTGTGTGCTATTCCAAAACTGGAGTTTTATAGGTACTTGGATATACTATGGTCTTTATGTCTGGCGCATAGAGCATTCGAATGGTTTTGAGAAAATAAACTAAAAGCTAAATATATACTAACTCACAAATCGCCACACCTTCAACGCCAGAACTACATTCGGTGCAACTGTACTCATGGCGTGGCAATCTGTGCGGCAAGGACGCGCGCTGTTTTTATAGTTTCATCTGAAAATAGGCAAATTTTCACTTATTCTGCCAAGTGTACTACTCCTACATCTAAAATTTCTTGGAGCAGTATAACTTTTTTGAACTTGGAAGCAGAAAGGGCACTGTATGACCGTTAAAAAAATGCAAAACAAAAAAACAAAAAAAAAACTATGGCCTATGACCATATTATTCTACGATAAGACACTGATTTAATTTGACATATACAGATAAATGATGCATAATCTGGTGATCACGCCGACATGAAGAGAGATCTGCATTGCTGAGCTGTGTCATCTGGGCAGGTTACTGCAAATAAAATGATCGAATCAACATGTTAATGACAACAATAGACGAGTGAATGTCAACGGTAATGCAATTACTATAAAGATGACAAAGTTTGATTTCCATCAGCAACATCAAGCTGTGCCCAAAATTTTATGTAAGGCACGTAACAGCAGTTAAAAAAAGTGTGTACAGGTCTGAAAAGTACAAGTATCCGCAATCACCATTCACTAGGCCAAATAACAGTGACAAAAATAACAATTTCTTCTATGCTACTCGCGTCTTGCTAGTACAAAAAGCAGCCAGCCTTTATATTAGCTATGTCCCCTTTTTGTCAGGTGAAATTACAAATGAGTAAGCATGAGAATATTAGCTATCGCAGAATCAGCATACCTGTGTGGCCAATTGTTCTATCAGATTCAAATATCTCATGGTCATTGCCACCCTGTTCAATAGAAGAAAAAAAGAATAGTTGGTCAGACAGCAAAGGAAATAATAGTTTTTATACGATTAAAACTCAAATAAAGCATGTACAATGCCCTTGGAAGTCTTATCCCCGAAGAAATGGATTTTTTTGAATTCCTCTAGATATCTCAAGCAGTATGTTTTGTCCCAGCCTTGGAGAACAACCTGCAGTTTCAACATGACATTGGATAATACCAAGAATTGAATCACATATAAACAAGAAGCTAGGAGACTCACATCGAAACTAATCTCCCCACCAATGGAAAATGTCAGGTTCAAGTGGGCAAACTTCTCACGAAGCAAAGACATCATTTTAGACCGAACGTTATGCACCTGTAAGAAAATCGGTCATTTCAATCTCATCTATTTGAAAGTACTCCTCCGCTCCAACTAGAAAAAGTTTCTGGTTTTTAGTACAGTATATGATTTTACCTTGTCATACTTTACAAATTCATCTCGTTCTTCTTGGCTACCGTTTCTCCCTATAGGTGACACGTTAATCATCCCACTTCGGAATTCTGTGAATGTACCCCTGAGAAATTAAATAGTCGATTATGGTCAGTACTGACTTATTATATATTGCAAAGCACAATTACTGAATATGATTCTTCGCTGACCTTTTGATTGAGATATCCAAGTCAGCAATGGAGTGAAGAATGAAGTTAATAATTTCCTGAAAAGGACACCTATTAGATTCAGTAATCAGTGTGTAGCCTAAAATTCAATGAATGAAAGACGTGCAAGAAGTTGAATACACTACGCACAGACTCACCTTCAAATTGTCTTCTCCTAGAAACGATTTTAAACTCTGCACACTGCAAAGTGTTAGCCTGTTAGGCTCGGTTCCAGCATAAACAAATAAAAGGTAGAAATCAGAACTACTACAAGGCAACCAGTGACTCTGATTTGTTCAGCGTGGTCAGCATTAGCTCATTCGAGCGTTTAGGGAAACAAATTGTTGATGATCTCCAACTAAGATCAGGCACGGAAAAACGGACGAATGTTAAGACAATATCCGATGAGCTCAGTAAAGGGGCTTACTTGAGATCCGATCAGCTCCCCGTTCTTGTGTGCAACCAATCCGTTCTCGGAAAATACATAGTCGTAATCAGTAACAACTCCAGAAGAACGACTAATCCATGATTACTCGATACAAATAAATACGGCAGGGTGCAAGGCGTCAGATTGCAGGCCCCCCGACCTGACTGGCCGAGCTGCCCGGTAATTTTGACCAGATCCGATCCTCCGACGACGGCGACGGTCACACGCTGCCAAATTAAGAAGTAAACGACCGTGAGTCCGTGATTCTCCAGCGTACCACGAGAAGAAAGAGCAGTAAGAGGAGGATGAGGACGGACGCAATCCTCACCTGGCGCAACTGCTTCATGAACTCCAACATCTCCGGCGTCACCGCCTGAACAAGCGAAGAAGATTAGTAATCGAGAAAACAGAAAAAAAAAACATATCCATCCGATCGACATGAAGGAAGGGGAGGTACCTTGCGGGGAGCGGTGAGGGTGCCGTCGACGTCGAAGAGCGCGAGGACGCCGCGTTCCTCCTCGCCGCATCCATCGCGCGCTGACAAGAAGCTCCCGCTGCGATTGTGAACAGGAGAAGCGGCAGCACAGCAGGCAGCAGCGCTCGTTGCCGCGGAGAGAAGAAATCGTGGGGCTCGAATGGTCAGCTTGGTTGCGCGGGTCTCGACGGGCTTTTTCCGTCGCTTGGCATGCGAGGAAGGAGGGGAGCGAAGGGGAAGACGAGACTGCGCAGAAGTCAGAATGGAAGAAGCGAAGGTGACGAGTGACGACGACGACCCGCGCGCCGAAACGGGCTTTCGATTGAGTTCGTGCAGGCAAGTTGGCCTCGGCCCGCAAGCTGAATTACTGGGCCAACATTTTCCAAAAATATTAAAGGGCTCAGATGTAACGTTTGGTCCCGATAAATTCCTATCTTCCTCTAAAAAAATTAAGCCTTCTTTGAAATGTAAAGTTTTTTTCTTATTTTTTACGTTTTTTTTATAAAATTGAACTAATTCTCGTGATTCTTATGCGTTTCAAAGGGGGCCTTAGTTAGAACTCTAAGTTTTCGATGTCCTAACACCTTCTTTGAGAGTACTGATCCGGGTAGAACGCTTTCTATAGCATCTATAAGGGGTAAATTTATTATTAGCCATTCAAAAAATTTGTAGTTTCTTATCAGTCATTTAAAATTTTGAATTTTTTTATCAACCACTAATGTTAACTTTTTTTTCTTATTCGTCACTCTTGTACATTTGGAGACTCGAAAAAGACATTGTTGTCATTCTTTCAATTTTTTCTAAATTTTATTATTACTCGTTGCAGTGAATGTTGTTTGGTTTTGAGGCATCTAAAATTTTGCAAGAAAAATTTTTATTTACAATTCAAATTCAAAATCAAATTTTAAAATTTAATCTAAACCATTTTATTTCTTTTTAAGCTCATGGGTCATAATATGAATTTGTGAGATAAAATTAATTCATATAACATTTACTAAAATAGGTAATGAGAAAACTCAGTAAAAAAATCATTAAGGGGCAAACAAGTCTTTTTCAAGCCTCTAAATTTATAAGAGTGGTGAATAAAAAAAGAAAGTTAATATTAGTGATTGATAAAGAAATTCAAAATTTTTGAGTGGCTAATAAAGAATCAAAATTTTTTTGAGTGGCTACCCATCTATAAGCGGTTTGGGTTTGGATCGTCAGGAAACACTGCTGCTGTCTAGAAGCTGTTTCCTTTCTTTCATCAAGATTTGAACTGCAGTGGTTTCAAAAACAGAAACGTTTGCACTGCACTGCACTCATTTATTTATTATTTTTTGAATGAATCAATATGAACTTCAAAGATTACAATGTGCTTCTAGGAAAAAGAGTTCAAAGGAGTACTTTTTTTAAGACATATGTTACAATGCTTGAAATGAATTATAGTCGTTCATTTAATCGGATCTAACGATTAAAAATAAAAAGATAACCAGTCAAAATTATTAAATTAGTAGACCCGATAAAAAAATAGTGGAGCATGGTGCCAATTTTTAGAAATTAATGATTAAAATTAATTGAAGGGAATAAGGTACCTCTAGTACTCTAAGCACCGTAAGCACCGTAGCATCTCTCTGTTTTTAGACCAAGTTCAAAGGAGTACCGGTTCATGCAAGACTTCCTTATACTGGAATGAACGCCAATGCACAACATGGAGCCATGATGTATGATTACATCGGATTCGGAAACGAGCATCAACCAGTGCGCTTTGAAAGGGATTTGTTCCGTATTGGGAACCGGGAATAACAAAAGAGAAGAACCGGCTACTCAGCCAGGCTAACATTTCCAGATGCCTTACCTTGCCAATGGTTTATTTTTGTCACAAACAGGTCGCTAATTGCGGTGTCTCAATACTGTTTTCCTTTGCCTTCAAGCAACAGCGAATTCCCCACCCTGGATAACGAAAAGTTGTAGTATGCCTTTCAATGGAATATTATCAACTATGCAACACCAGCAGAACCGTATGTCAACAGGAGGCCCTTGACAGAACCGTTGTACAACCGTATGTCTACGTGTACTGGGTTTTACAATTTCCATTCGAACTTGGAGGTCCTAGCGTTAAGAATTACTGAGCCCTCAGTGCCCGTAACAGTGCTCGTTACTATACTGTGGTCAGGCAATTATAGGCGAGCAGCGCCGAGCCGAGAGTGGCAGCAGGTGAATGAATCCCTCGCTATGTTTCAGAGAATTGCTCGCGCTGATTCCACTTACGCATGGTCCTCGACGCTCGACAGTCTCTTTAACTCGTCAAGTAAATGAGAGCCCAGGCATAGAACAATGGCAGCCAGCACTATTACGAAAAGACCCTTCAGATCATAAAGCAAGTTCTGCATTCTCCATCTCTATCAAATTATGCGACACTCCTCATACAATACTGTTATAACAGTAATCAATGTCACTTCATAAAAATCGACACTGAATCAAAATATTAGTGTCAATCAAATGACATCATCCAGCCGACACTGATAGCAGCGTCTTAAAGTGTCGGTCAGGATGACAACAGCGTGACTGACACTAGCAATAACAACAGTAGTGTCAACCGGCATGATATTATATAACCAACATTAGTAACAACGACAATAATGTCAAACAGCATGATATCATCTAACCGACACTGTTATTAGTTACACCAGTGTCGCTCTCTTGACGTTATACGATCGACATTGCCATTTTTACTGTCGTTTCGGTTATCTTGACGTTATGCAACCGACACTGCTCTCACTACCAACAGTGTCGGTTTCAAAGATGTCAATTTTGCTAACATTGTTTACAGAACTCTCATGTCATATATTATGACGTCACGTGGCCGATACTACTTTCTAGATTAGGGATGTCGGTTTCTATGATGTCACATAACCGACACTTTCATATATTTGAATAAGAGCCATTTGAATAACACAAATTAAATACAAATAACAGAGTAATAAAATCTATTGACAGAGATAATGTATTCAACCTACACTTTCATATATTTGAATAAGAGCCATCTGAATAACACAAATCAAATGCAAATAATAAAGTAATAAAATCTATTGACAGAGATAATGTATTCAGAAAGTGAATGTTTAGGTCACATATATACACAAGTTCATCTAATGTAGCAGCTTAATTTACATATATACATAAATATACATATTTCACATTGAACTAACAACTAAAATTTTATTTGCTCGACCAACTCCGGTTTTAGTTCATTATTTCTCTTCTATCCAGCCTCAAAGTTTTGTCGAATTAGTTCATAGTTGTTATATTTTTTTGTACCAATGAGAAAGTTTTTTATGTCTTGCCAAATCACCTAATGGGTCAAAATATTTACCCATTGTATGAATAAACTTATGCATCATGAAACGAATCATCCGAAATGCAACGTTATAGAGTGTGGCTTCATCATATTGGCTTCTTTACATTTGCACCTGCTTGTCTAGGTGCTAATATTAAGAATATAATTAGTAATTACTAAAATACAAATATCAATACAGTGTGAAAATGCATATAACAATATTATTAAAACTGCAAGTACTTATATTTTTTATATATAATCTTTTTTGGGCAATGTCATGTATTTTTCAGAGCCAGCTTCTATGTATTTGCACATGCAGTAGCCACAATGCGCATGTTTCGCACACTTTGAGAACAAAATAGAAAGGTTAAAAGTCTAAAAGATATAGACAAAAATATAGTGATATATATTATTGAATTATGGTGTAATAGTATTGAAAAATGTGTTTTGTACGATAATTTTTCTTTCTGTTTTGGACGATATTTTTCTCCAAGCTTGATGTCGAACCGGTAAGCGCTGTCACCGATAAGAAATATTGTGTCATGATTATGAATATCAGATCACTAAAAAATTAAAATGATATTATAGTTCATTACGCATTAAAGACTTCCAAAAAATCGTTGTAAGTGCTCCTCTCATGATCAAGAGAATCAAATACCCAAGCCTTTCCTGATTTTGGATATATCATAAAAGCAATCCAATGTTCGTTATAACAAAAGTACACTTAATTATGTTAGTGTTTGAATTTATTAGTCAAAAATAGGGTTAAGTAAGTGATAGAGGAAAGTATACTCACTCGAAGTTATAAAGAGCCATAATGCACTCCCTGTCCTGCCAATTGTACATGGCCCTACCTATGTAACCTGCTACAGCATTTCTAGCATTTTCAACCATCAAATTATGGTACGCTTTTTGGTTATTCTTCCTCTTGCCCTTCAAGTCAAGGTGGTCCATAGAGACGTTGATCGTTGATTGCCTTATTGCTGTTGGGTTAAGGTACCCAACTTTTTTATCCGCACCACAGTGGAAGCACAATCTAAAAACATGAAACAATGTATAGTCAATTATGACTAATTATAAGTTTATTATTGTTCGAAACACTTATAAGCACCATACGGTTATGAGAGTAGCATCCAATCTCTGAAGTCGATAGAGGGCATGTATGTCTTTAAATGGCACATTTAGATCCATTGTCACAGTGCTAAAAAGTTCACTAGGAATCTTAGCTTAGATACACTGAACATCTTTAGACTATGCTTTTAAATACCACCAGTGAAATCTACGCATCATCTAGTCCTTCTCATTGAACATACTGCTCGTTAATAGTGGCCTGCCATGTTCAAACTCAAGAAAACTATTCTCTGTAAGATCCTAAGATCTTTCAAGAAGACCCTCGAGCACCAGAGACATGTGCTCCACCAGTTCTTTTTTCTCATAGGTGTATGGTTCTTTCATAATCTTGAGAAACATTTGAACTGTAAAAGAAAACATTAATGTGTGTTATACACTTTAGCGGTTAACATACTAATTAATAGAAGGTGCTGACCTATACTCTTGCTGGATGTTGAGTCCGTAGCACGTGTCGATTGAGGCGTAGGGAGGTTATCAATAGGCTTCTCAGCAACACCCTCGTCCTCATGTGTCTCGAGAGGCGGAGAGGGGTCTATGATAAGCCCCTCAGCAGCAGCAGCCTTATGCTCATGTTTCTCGGGAGGCGAAGGGGGCCCATGAGAGGCCCCTCAGCAGCAACCTCATCCTCATGTCTTTCGAGAGGCGGAAAGGGTCCATGATAGGCTTCTCAGCACCATCGTCTTCATTCTCATGTCTCTTGGGAGGCGAAGGGGCCCATGAGAGGCCCCTTAGCACCAGCACCTTCATTCTCTTATGTTAAAGAAGACCGAGGTAAAAATGCTAGAGTAAGTCAAGACACTGGTGTCGTTTCAACCGCAGATTGCAAAACAATGTCTCGTCGATGCCAAAAAACAAAATTATTAACGGCATCTCCCAGAGTGTCAATCCCCTCTTCCTCATCAGGATAACCGAGACCAAAATCATGATACTTATCATCTACTAACTTGATTAGTTGCACTTTAGCACACTCTGGTGGAATAAATACAGTATGAAATGTACGACTAAGCATTGCAATGCCTTCTGCAACCTTGATGCTCCTTTTTCTGCCAAGAATCATATTCAATGAGCAAAGAGTATTCTCGATTATATCATCCACTGGGTACTTAGTGGCCGGTTCAGGTGCGGACCCATAGTTGCTTGGAGGCAGGTTTTAAGTAGTTGGAGTAGTCTCGATGTTGTCATTAACACTGATTCGAACATCCTATACAGCAAATGGTTGGACGAAATGTGGATTTTCTTTGAGGAATTGGAAGAAGTTTTCTTTTCACTTCTTGTGTTCATCATCTTTGTTGGGTGGATCACGCTTCTTGTAGCTGCTCCCGTTGTCTGGGAACCCTAATTTCTATGCAGCAATTGAAGAGACATGTATTTGGAAAGATTTTGTAAAATATCACTACTGTAATTTGTAATGATATTTCTATTTTGTAATAATCAACATGTGTTCATAGAAGATTCTGAGATATGTTAATTGGTAGTACTCACAAATGTAATGTCGCTGAAAGATGACGTCAATATATTCGGCTGACACTATTGTTATTTTTAATCTCGGTTTCTGTTGACGCCATACATGACCGACACTATTGCTATTTGTAATATCAGTTTTCGCTGACGTCATACATGATCGATACTATTGCTAATTCTTGTTTGTACCGAAATTGCCTTTCCCCTTTCTTCTTCTATCCCCGCGCGCCGGTATCCTCTCCATTCTCGCTCGCTCTCCTGGTCATCCTCGTTCCCCATTGCTCGAATCTCGCTCGCTCTCCTGGTCATCCTCGTTTCTCATTGCATCTAGCTTGGATCGACGTTGAGAGCAAGTGGCGCGAGACCATGTCTCTGGCGTCTTCTCGTCGATCCATGTCAGAGCATACGATTTCATTTAGCTCGGTGAAGGCTGCGATGTCTCAGAGCCTGGTGACCAGCTTGGATGTGCGGCAACTCCCCCTGGTTGATTGTCTAAAGTGTAGAAAGTGGATCATTAGACTGCAGAGCAAGAATGCCAACACGTACAGTGAATTCTTCTTTAAATGCGAAGAGAATCAACAGGTAAAGGTTCAATTCTGCTTTGATTTGACTTGCTTTAATATACCTGTTCTTTAGAATGCTTTGAATCTCACTGTAGAATGATCCAATAAGGTGCGGTTTTTACAAGTGAGAAAAAGACTATAGGAGATGGTTGGCTGCAGATGTGCCCCAATATGTTTAGGTTCCATCAGAGAAAGAACAGAAAGAAGCAATTGATGTGTCCGTAGAACTAGCAAACTTGAAGCTTGAAATTGCGCAAATGACTTGTGAATTAACTGAGTTGAATCATGTGATCGAGAAGTTGAGCACAAAGATGAAGGCAGGAGTGCTAGCTGATGCAGTTTGTGTCATCACTGCATTAGTTGGTTGTATGGTAGAACTATTGGTGGCAAACCTGTTAAAGTAGGAGAATGTGAGAAATGTATTGTGTTTCAGACTTTTATTTCTATTTAAATTATGAAATTGTGTCAATGTTGTTTGGTTCATTGTTTCAGTGCCAAACATGTTCCAGTTTATTTTAAAGAAAAATAAAAGTAAGTTATGTTAATGTCAATTTCTGCTGACGTCATAATTGATCGACACTATTGCTAATTGTAATGTCGGTTTTTACTAACGTCATACTTGAACGACACTATTGTTTATTGTAATTTCGGTTTATACTGACGTCATACTTGATCGACACCATTAGTATCCATATTGACCATCACATCATATTGATCATCAAAACTCTCTGTCCCAATAGAAGGATCCAACTGGACCGTCGCTCAGTGGAAACTGGAGCGTCGGAAAGTGAATCGCTCAGTAGAAATTGGAGCGTCGGAAGGTGAATCTCTCAGTGAAAACTGGACCGTCGCTGTAAAAGGGGTCGCAACCATATTTCGAACCATCTTCATTCTCGTGTTCTCCATCTCATCTCTTTCGAACCATCTTCATCTTCGTCTCCAATGACGTCCCAAAGAATGCAGGAGTTTTGAGAGGTAGCTTCAGGAGTCGGAGGCACGACTCGTCAAGCTTCGTCAAGATCTTGACGATATGCAGGTGTCTCTTCGGCTTCAAACCGACATAGCATCGGACATCTTAAAAAAGATGAACGTGCTGTGACAAATCTGAAGCTAGGTCGTCTGGAGCTCCTTTTAGGCCAAAGGGGTCTCCTGCCTACTTCCTCCACGCCATGGCTCCTCTGAAAGGGATGCTGAGTCGGCTTAGTGAGAAGATAGAGTCGAAGCACCGTGACCTTTGCAGATAGTTGCGGACCGCATATTATCTGCGGTAAAGGTATACCAGCTTAACTTCCCCTTCGACACCTTAGCTCAGCTGGCATCCCATCGCGACGCGGCGACCAGAGAGGCAAAGGCGACCGTCACGCGCTTCTCCACCGAGGTGACCAATGCAGCTGTTCATGAGGAGGAGGAGGAAGAGGACTTCGACATAGAGGACTAGGACATGGAAGACTAGCTATTATAAGCAGTAGTAGTAATTTTATAATTTTATAAATATTATATTTACAAGTTATGTAAATTTATAAATATTATTAGTAGAAGTTAAAAGTGTAATCTTGACTGTCGATTTATCATTTTAATATCGGTTTCTGTTGACGTAATACGTGACCGAAACTATTGCTCGTCTTAATATGGTTTTTCTCTGACGTCATACAGAAGTGACATAACTCATTGTAACGTCGGTTTTCGCTCACATCATATCCTCCTGACACTATTATTTGACGTAACTTGAGTCCCACCTCAACTATACTTGGTAGTATCTACCAACTTATAAGCTCTGGCTGTCTGTACGTAGATGTGAAAGCGTATAAACTGTATGACAGGTTGGCACTTGAGGTTGCGCATAACATGCGTAATCTCCGGTGTGAACCTGGTCAAATCGTTGAACATTCTTCTTTTTTATTATATAATAGAAATAAGTTACATAAAATTATATTAGACATTCTGTCATTTTATAAATAATAATATTAAAAGTTAAATATTATAAAAATCTTGCAGGTTCTGTAATTTTATAAAAAAAAATTTACTACAAGTTAAATATAAAAAGAGAGTACATGTATATAAATAGGTTCTTTAATATTTTGGAAGAGATGGAGTATTTTGGAACGGGGTAGTACAATGGTAACGTTCATGTCAGTTTCTGTTGACGTCATACTTGACTGATACTATTGCTCATTGTACTTTAGTCTCACCTCGTCTATTTTTGTAAGTGTCGACCTATTTATAAGATCTGATACTCTGTCTGTGTCGAAGAAGCATGTAAACTGTATGTTCAAAATGTACATTGCACGACCAGCAATGTGCAGTCTGGATATATTGTTGTACTTTGTTCTTTTTTTTATTATATACAATATATGAGATAGCTGTGTCGTCCTGACCTACAGCACCAAAAACCGACACTACTAAAAGATACTAGTTTCGGTTATTTTTTACGTCAACACGACCGACACGGATAGGTTAATTATTAGTGTCGGTTTTTGTTAGATCCCGTTTGTCTATACTACATTGTTCCTTCTTAGTGTCAGATGTGGATGAAATAAACAATAACCGACGCTGGTGTTATGTTCTTTAGAATTGGTTGCTCATGACGTCTGCTGATACTGATACTATTAAATAATGTTAGCTATTAGTGTCGTTTTGTAGGATGATGTCACTTGGATCTGATACTGTTACGGTCACAGTAATGTCGAGTCGTAACGTTGAGGGCCAGCGAAACTTATTAGTGTCGACTATTACGTTTGGTCGATATTATTATAATTTTTTTAGTGACACCGTAGCCTTATTTTGTAGTAGTGCAGAGAACAGAAGATTGAAATGCTTGTTCGAACAATTTCGTTCTTGCGTCTAACATTTCCTTTTCATAAATTTGTTCGTCTGTCCCCAGAGCAAGGAGGCTTGGATGGATACAATCGGACGCCGAGGACACAACACTATTAGGATCCGACGAATTATTGTTAGCAGAGCAGCAGCTAGGTCCCAATGAATCCCATGCAGTTTTAAGCCACCCATGTGGTTGCCTTCCAATGATGATGCACCTTGGCCTGCATGCATGCACGCAGGTTGATTACGAACAGCGAGCCGGCCCGTTCAAATGTTTCCTCCGTGCCCTTTGCGCTTGGATCATTCTTCTTGGTTTGCATGCGGGGACGTGAGATTCGCTCGCTGCGTTCCATGATCCATCGCGTACCGTATTCAGTCAGTCGTGGATCAAGATCAATGCTGCCTTTTCGTTCAATGCGAGTTATGATGCTGCTGGAGATCTATCGATAGTGCTGTTGCCTGCTGAGGAGGAGCGAGGACGATCGAGATCGATCCCACTGCTCGTTTTGTGACTCCCTATGGAATCGCGATGTGGACGTTAATGTGGTGTTCTACCTTTCCCTGTTGATCCATCCACTGCTCTGAGAGAAAATGGAGGGCAAGACCGCACGCTCTCTGTTCAGGATAGTGTGTGTCAACCGCTACGGGCTGGAAAGGTTTAGCTCAAATTTGAACAAAGCCCCCTGAGAAATCGATCAGGCACTACAGTATTTGGAATAAACCGAGGGGGCGTGGTGCTCCACACGAATGGACGACGGACGGACCACAGGGAACAGTATGCATGGCAAATGCAAATGCAATGCCCTGCGAGCCATCAAAGAAGGAAACAGGCGCAGCGTACGTCGCCCGTACGGACCTATCGTTATTGGTTTCAGTGCGCGCCCATGCTGGAAGCGGGGCCAGTTCGTTAATGTTATCTGCTGCGGATCCATTTTCAACCATGGCAAAGACGACAATGAGAGGGAACGAATAGCTCTCAGCTGTAACGCTGTAGTACCATATAGTACTCCAGTATCTCAGTTCATCGTCATTGATTTTGTAATATCAACTTTTATTTTTTATTTTATTTAAAAAATTAATTTAAATATATAAAATTATAGGTTATGATTTAAATAATTTTTGTGACAAATAAAATGTATAATATCTATCAATCTTTTTTAATAAAATAAATAATCAAAATTGATATCAAAAGTCAACTTCTTCAACAATTTAGTAACAGAGTGAAAGTGAGTACAGTGTAGCAACAGTACTCCTGAGATCGCTGTCCATCCATATCTACTTAACCCAAATCTGAGCCAACTGTTCAGAAACAATCTCAATGCCCACTACTGTGATCCCTCTGCTGTTTAGAAAACTTAAGTTGAGGGCAGCAAATTAATCCTCTCTTTTTTTAAGGGATATCAGCATCCGTTGCTGCATTCCAAGACTCAAGCCGCACCAAGCGCCGTAAACTACTGGATGCTTCCTGATCCAATGCTGATCGGTGGAAAAGATTCTCCGCTCAAATTAAGAATTGAATTTTACTCCTACTTAACAGCGTCCTATGTTAGTCCTCACAGAAGTACTCTAGCTTCTAAATTTCTTTAAACCAGCTGTACTGCATGACTTAATTTTTTTAGCAGACAGTACGACACAATATTACAGCTTGAACTGGTAGGGTTGCTAGGACTCCATATATTTGTTTTCTCAACCGTTAAGAAGCTACGTGTAGTACTTATTAAAAAAAACTAGCACGACGAAGCATTGTAGAATCCCAAAGTTAAAAAAGTACGGCACAGCGCAACTAAGCCATGTCAGATTAAGAAGGTTTCAAAGTACGTGTACTTAGGCATCAATAAAAAATAATTATCAGCTATGCTTAGGAAGCAGCAGATCGAAGAAGCTAGATTACTGGATGCATGAACCGGTAAGATTTCAAAAGTTTACTGGAGTACTACATGTACAGTAGTTATTATTTGGACCCGCAGGACTTTAGCTCCTGATTAGATGAGCTCTGTTAAACACTATTTTTTAAGAGAATTGATTTTTATTTTATTCTGTAAAATAATTTTTAATGAAATGAACTAAAAGGTTAAAAACTGAAAAATAGTTTTTTTAATTTTATGAAGTGATTCTATGTCCTAATTCTAGCAGTTTGTCTTAAAAAATTAAAGAAAATTATTTTTAATCACAAAATCACTTAAAAAATAAAAAATAAATTCAAAAAATTAGAAGCTGAGAGCCCTATGCCAAAGGGCCTTTATTTTTTGAGTTCATTACCGGGTGCATCAGTATAGTTAGCACTCCTGCTAGGAGTCGGGGACAGTTTTCACCTGCTGCTCGGTTTGCAACAACTCGGATCACAGAATTGACAGTGACCACTTATTACTCCGTGGTATGGTGACTGACAGCATAGCAAACAAAACGAGCTCGACATGCAAGCAAGCTTGATTCCACATGTCCCCTCCCTCGTTTCGAAAATTTGGATTATGCAATGCAGGCGCAGCAGCAGATTGTACGTGGTGCCTCGTGCCGGTGTCTGCCTCACCACCCGCGGCCATGTTGGTAATGCAGCAGGATAAGTCGCGTTCTGCATCGATTAGAGCAGGACACTCCGGTTCCAAGCCAGTGCCCACTGTGTTTCGGTTCGACCGTGATCTGTGAACAGAGGGAGCCGGCTCCAGTGACAGGATGGGAGATCCGACGATTTATTCTTTACATGGGAGATGGAATGGTTGAAATTTTGATTATGCAAAAGAACACATATGTTTTAATATACCTATTACTCTCTCTGTCACGTTCTAAATGTTATTTTTTTTAACTTTTAGATATTACATTTGATTAATCATTTTATTAAAAACTGTCTTAAATATAAAAAATTACTCGTATATTTAAAGAATTTCTACTAATAAAAAATTCACAATGATTAAAACAATATTTTCAAAAGGATTGAAACGAATGGTCGTGCTTCAAACTGTGCGCCGGTGGCCCGGTGGTCCTGCTTCGAATTCAGCGAGATTTCGCCCCAGTTTCCCTGGCCCGGTCGTGCTTCGAGCTCGGCAAAAATCTAGCGGCGCCGTGCTTGCCTCGGACGGCGCGTGGTCAGGTCGTAGTTGGGCTCGAGAGCAGAGCCGAACCACCGCGCCTGGCCTGGCCGCCCGGCCGGTCAAGCGCTTCTTCCATGGGCAGGCCACCACCACAAAGAATCGAAGCCTTGCCCCGCCCCGAACACTGTTCAACAACTCAAGGCATGGACACGATGAGAGCTCTGTGCAACAAGAGGCAATATTCTCAGAGAACAAAATCCGTCCGGACCAGAAGGATGCTTGCTAGAAGTAGTAGTCTGAGTACTCCAGCATGAACGGTTGATTTCTCTGATTCATGTTAACCTCGCTTTGATGGATTTTGGAACGCAAACCTAGCCACTCATCCGCTAGTGAGCGAAGCAGCGTACTAGTAGTACAACAGTACAGCGAAGGCAGTTCATTCATCAGACGTGCAGAAAAAACATCAGAGAACACCACGGACGACTGCCGCGGACGGCGAATCTCCACAAAAGGGACGCGTCCGTCACGTACTCCACCAATCACAATCAGTCGCACGGGCTTCTGTAGCCTGCAGCCCCACGCACGCAGCTACCGCTAGGAGCGCGGTCATCCAGGAAGAAGAGGGAGTCCTCTCGTCGGTCGAATCGGAGGGTAATCATTGCCGAAAGGAAAGGCGCCCACATATGGACACACATCGACAGCCACGGATAGATGGATGGATAGAGTAGGGTTCCCTATCAGGCTCTGATGAGATCTCCCAGTTCACCTTATCGCGAGTTCGTCACCACCACCGGCGGCAGCACTCAGGGGTAACTGACCGGTCTTTCCTCTGCTGACTGCCTGTCCGTGTCGTGTCGCCGATCGGCCGGGCCTGGTCTTCTTTCTTGACCGCTGCTGAGCTGCTCACATGCATACTTACCTTCCTGCTTGTCAGTTGTCACGGGGACGGTATCGGATATCGGACGAGTGCGATGCGATCGCCACTTGACATGGGGACCTCGAGCAGTAGTAACACTCCCACTCCACTATTCGAATTTGGGAAACGCAGGCACTACAAATGCGATGCCTCAGCGTCGCACACGCCGTGCTTCGCTCGCTGACAGACAGACAGACGCTCCGTCCGGACCGGAGACACGGCGTACGAACGGAGGCCTGGGCCTCCTGGCCGCGCGTCGACGGCGCGGGCGCGCTCGCGTCACCAACAGTGCCCTGGAACGAGCGCAGCGGGGGAACCGGGGAAGGGAAGGCACGAGCGCGGCGTCAGCCAACAGGGCGAACTGAACCCTGGTCGCCGGCGCAGCGCCGGCCCGGCAGGCAGCTGATTCCCGCTTTGGGGATTAATTGCGGAGCGGCCGCTCTGCGTACGTCTCGCCCGGCCCAGACAGTGCGGCGGGCGGGCCATGGGTGATGGGCGGACGGACGAAGCCCAGCGCTACCACGTGCGCGGCGCGCCCTCGCGGTCCCTCATGCCGCCGTTCCGGCAGGGAATATCTCATCCCGCCGGCGGCGTGACGATTGACGACGCCGGGAGGTCCAGGATCCGCATCAAGATCTTAGATCTTCACTCCACCCCCATGGTTCAAATCCGAAATCGGATTTGTCGTGTCCCTCTGCGTCGCATTTTGGTGGTCTGAAATCGAATCGAATTTGTACTTGTAACACAAAGGCAGGCAGCTACGCTGCTAGGAGTACTGAGTATACGTGACAAAAATCTTTTGCCGTTCACTACTCCAGCATTCCTTTCACGTCGCAGTTGATCATGCCTAGGCTCTACTGAAGGAATCTGAATCACAGGGGAATTTTGGTAGCACGACGTCATCCTTCACGTCGTAGGATTGCATGCTCCCTCCCTTTTCCTGCTCCCTCCTTTCATAAAAGTCATTTCGGATTAATATTCCATTGGTTCTCAAATTAATATTGTTATTAAATTCTATCATCAATTTTAATCATCGCTTTATTCAAATAATAATTTAAATATGTAAAATTAAAACTCATGATCCAAACTACTCTATTAATAAATCAAGTTATAATAAAATATATATTGCCCATCAAACTTTTTTTGAATAAAACGAATAGTCAAGGTTAATTTTAAAGTAAACGGTGACAACAATTTAGTAATCAAAGAAGTAAGGATTAAAAAGAGAAAAAAAAATAGAGAATGCATTGTACATGAAGAAAAGTAAAGGAGATAATCAACGAGAGTTATGTTAGGAAGTGAAAATTATACCTTTTTTATAATTTTTGAATCATATATTGTGTAGAGGTGGAGACTTAAAGTTTATTTCTCATTCTCACTTTTCAATACATTTTATATTATCATCCAATGCCACATTATAAAAATATGGT